>JARHVA010009780.1:0-115000 GCA_037957365.1 Torreya grandis | reverse complement strand
GAGAAGAAGGAAGAGACAAATGATAAGTAATAGGACTAACTTTTTTCATAATTTTTAAGGGCTTGATAAAATGTGGAACTAATTTGGAAGATTTGCCAAATTTTATAGAAATTTTTTGTAGTCTAACATGTATAAAAACTTTAACGCCTACACTGAATTCACAGAGAGTTATTTTTTGATCAACATAACTATTTTGTCAATATAAATATAATTTAAAATTATACATTATTAATTCCATTTGCTTTTCATATTCCAATAGAAAATTAGGTCAGTAATAACTCTATTTTCCAAGTTCTCCCAACCAAGAGGAGTTCTTCACTTATGCTCATATAGAGATTCAAATGGAGCCATCTATATTATAGAATGGTAAGAATTATTTTATGTAAATTAACTAAATATAGGTAATATTCTTATTTATTTATTTTATCCATGATTTACATGTGTAGCGTATCCTCAACCACCTGGTTGAGATTTTTAGTTTATCCATCTATTTTTGATGATATGAAGAACTAAAAATCAGCCTTTTTCTAAAGGCTATAGTCAAGGTACTCCAAAATCTTGAAGTAAATAAATTTTCATGGTCTAAAATAATCACTTTAGGTGTCATGAAGTCTAACCACTTCTTTCATAAAATTTTCTAGAAACATGAAAGCGACATCCATCAAATTTTAGCAATGAAGTGATCAACTTTAGTGGTCTTATCAATTAACACAAGAATAGTATCATGCTTGCTACATGATTTAGGCAGCCCCATAATAAAATAAAGTGAGATTGCATCCCACTTTTCTCTTATAATAACATTAGGGCATAATAAACCTCTTGAATGGAAATAATCAACTTTAACATGTTGGCATTCTAGGCATTTTTCCATAAAATTAGTGACATTGCATTTCATTCCAGGCCAAAAATAGAGCCTTCTCGGCTCATGCATCATCTTTATGACACCTAAATTAGCATAATAACGTGATTTATGCACTTATTTTAACACATAATTTCTCATCTCACCTAAATTAGGGACATAAATTCTATTTTTATACCTTACAAGGCCATCTATTTCAATAGAAAAATTAGCAAATCTCTTTATTACAGGCTCATCAGCCATACTTACTCTTACATCATAGAATAATTCATCAAAAATTTATTATTCCAAAATATCACCTCTAAAATTTACTTATAAAATTGATAAGGTGGCAATGTACGTGCATCTATTGATTGCATTAGCCACATGATTTTCTTTACCTTTAACATTTGATATGTCGATGTCAAAATTGCTCAAATATTCCAAGCACCTATATTAGTGTGCATTTAAATCATATTTAGAAAATAAATTCTCAAGGATACAATGATTCAACTTCACCTTGAAAGGCTTTCCTAGTAAAAAATATTTCCATTGTTTAATTGCATGAACAATTGAAACAAGCTCCATGTCATGCATAGGATAATTATTTTCATGATAATTTAGTTTTTGTGACTCATAATCCATAAAATTTTCATCTTGGGTCAATATTCTTCCATATCCTTCCTTATAATCATCAACCCAAACTTTAAAATTACCATTTGGGTATAGAATGATAAGAATAGGTGTTATTGTAAGTAGCACTTTTAGCTTATTAAAATTCTCCTCGCACTGAGGCATGCACACAAATTTATTACCTTTACACTAAAAAGAGGTAATGGAATGAATTATATTAGAAAAAAAATTCAATAAAATGTTGGTAATAACCAACCAAACCCATGAAGTTATGCACTTTATGCACATGTGTAGGAGTAGGCCAATATTTTATAGCTTTAAATTTCACTAGATATACAACAATGCTAGCCTTAGAAATCATGTGTCCCAAATAATGAATTTTTTATTCATAAAATGCACATTTGGAGATTTTCCCATATAACTTATGCTACTTTAGTCTTTGGAATACCAAATGAATATGTTGATCATTCTCAACCTCATTTTTAGGAAAAATTAAAATGTCATCAAGAAAAATCAACACAAACTTATCCAAAATGTATTTAAACATGTTCATAAGATTCATGAAGACTGGAAGCGCATTTGTTAGGTCAAATGGTAGAACCATGAACTCATAATATCCATATCAAGTTTTAAAATCTATTTTATGAATCTCCTCTTCTTTAATTCTCATTTAATGGTAGCTTGATCTCAAATCAATCTTAGATAAGACTGTAACACCCTTCATTTGGTCAAACAAGTCATCAATCTTTGGAAAAGGATAGTGATTTTTTATTTTTATCTTATTCAAAAAATGGTAATAAATGTAAATCCTTAATGTACCATCCTTATTCTTCTTAAAGAGCATCGAAGTACCCCAAGGAGACACACTTGATTGGATGCTTACGCTATCTAAAAGTTCTTGTAGTTAAAATTTTAATTCATATAATTCAAACACATTAATGTGGTAGTGAGCTTTATAATCAAGGGTAGATTTAGGAATTATATTAATGGAAAAATCAAACTCTCACTTAGGTGGTAAACTAGGTAGCTTTTTGTGAAAACATCCATAAATTCCCTCAAAATAAGAAAATCTACATGAACTAACTCTTTTTCCTTGGGTAATTCCTATAGTTGGACTATGTAAATCTTGAAACCCTTCTTAATATCCCTTTTCAACTACAATATTTAAAGTGTTTTACAAATTTTTGACCCTTGTATACCTTATAATTCTACAATTTTCCCAAAGTCGTTAATACACTACACTCTTTTACCCATACAATCAAGTGTGGCTTGATGTTGAAGTAGCCAATCCATTCCAAGGATGAGATCATAAGACCCTAAAGGTGTGAATAATAAATACACCTTGATTTTAAAGACACTAAAATCAAGTTCTACTTGTTCTAAGCATTCAAGAATAGGCACTTTATTTCAGATACTAAACTCAACCTCCCAACCTTTTCTTATCAAGATAGGTTTGATTTTACATTGCTTAGAAACAAAAGGAAAGATAAAACAATAAATTGTACCTTAATAAATCAAAATCGTCAAGGGAAAACCTTTTATTGTACCTATGGTTTTAATTAGAGTGGATTGTAAGTTAGCATTTTGATTATCAATAACAACACATACTCTATGACTGGATACTTGGCCTAATTTTAGTTTAGGACACTCATCTTTATAATGGTTGTCACCACATTCCTAGTAAACAATAGGTCTATAATATGCTATTGGAATAGTATTAACACCCATGGTAGGTTTATATTTGTTATTTTTATGTTGTTCCTTCTTAAAAGAACCAGATTTAGATGATCCATGAGACTTAAAATTTCTATTCTGATTAGAAAAATTATTAAAATTCTTATTGCCACTAGAAAATATGTGGTTCTAATCTGATTTATAGAAGTTTTTGTTCATGGGAGAAAGTCTTTTTACTTTAGACTACTACCTATTTGTCTTAAATTCTTGTTTTACCTTTTGGTGAGACTTTTCTTTTTCCTAGACCCTATAGGTTGATTCAATTGCTATAGCCAAAGTCCTTGGGTTCATCATATTGACATCATGTATTAATACTTCCTTGAGCCCAAGTTTGAACTTATTAATCTTGGTTTCTTCATCATGCATATATTTTAAATGATTCATCAAATTCAAAAACTTGTTCTCATACTCTATAAAAGACATGTTTTCTTGTTTTAAAAGTTAAAAATTAGTTATTTTATACTCTTTGTAGTTAGAATTTAGGTATATTTTGAGAAACTGAGTCTCAAAAATAGACCAAGAAAGGTTCGATGGTTTATATCCTTCAATGACACAAAAATTATTCCACCACAAAGTTATAGGACCAACCAACTGATAGGTTACCACCTTGATTTTCACATTCAATGGCATGTTATGCAGGTTGAAATATTTTTGTGAGTGTACCATCCATGCATCAACTGCATCACATGATTCTTCACTTAAAAAGGTAGGAAATTAAAGTTGTTTTATCTCTTTGATGATTAGGTCAACTATAGTCAAAGGTAGTTCTTAAATCATAGGTCTTACTTGTCATATTTCTAATATGGGTACTTCCTCGTAGGATACCCCTTCAAGATTGATTAGCTTTTGCTTTTGGTTATCAATCTTCCCTTATAAAGTGTTAAGGGATATCAAGATTCCATTAAGGATCTCCTCATGCTTTTCAGTTAGATTCTTACTAATTGCATTATCATTTAGAACCTTGGTATTATTATCAACATTATTTATGAGTAGCTCTTCTTGGTTATGAATGTGGATGTAACCATGATGACCCCTTCCTCATCTTATACATTTTCCATTAGCTAGGTTGACATTAAAAGGGTTACCATATATTTTGCCTCTATTTGATCATTTTCTAACTACTTTGAGAATTTCAAAGTGATAACTCAATAGATTATAAAATTTTAAAGAATAAAACTCATTCTCAAAGCTACCTAGAGAAGAAAACTACTTTGATACCAGATGAAACAACCCACAAAAAATGTAAACTATGTATCAAAGTATGTTTTGGATGCATGTCAAACCCAATACCTCTCTTTTTGATGTAAGTGATAACCATTCAGTGGACTCACATATGCGCAACTAGAATTGAAGGAGGTGAATTGAAGTAATTAGTTAGAGGTAACTACATACAAAAGGTGTTATAGAGAAGTGTGTTACCTTAATAAATGTTTATGGGGTTTAAGGTGTATCAGTGTATGCATACATGGATAAGACCTGAGTGTCATATGTGGCACTTATTCTTCCACATAATAACATTTCTAGTTCCTTAACCTTAGGTAACTACCTCACTCTCCTAGATGTAGTTGTGATCCAAAGTGTTTTCTAGGCTTGGCCCTAGCTTCATCCTATTTTAGGACAATGTATCCTTCTCTAAAACTCCTTGGCATGGAATTCTTGTCAAAATACTTATTTTTTTGTTGTTGGTGAGTAGTCATGGTGTGCATAGCTTGATCTCGTCTCCTTAAGCTCCATCAACTATGGATCCACTAACCTAGTAGCTATCTTAAACTCTAGGGTAGGAGACTTCAAATTAGTTGGGTATTTAGATTTTGACTATGCTAGTTATCATGAAGATGAAAATTCCACCTCAAGTTTTTAGATGTATTTTGGAATAACAGTTATCAGTTGGAAATCCAAGAAGAAATTAGTGCCAAAAATTTCTTCATCAAAAGTAGAATATATGGCCGCTTCAGAGGCAACTAGAGAGATATTATGTCTCAAAAGTGTTATTTAAAAATTTTAGGAGCAATAGGTTGTGTCAACACCTATCATGGTTGACAACACTTTTGTAATCCAAATGGAAAAGAATCCAATATTTCATAATCAAACTAAACATAATGAAATATGAGTTGATGGAGCTTGAGGAGACAAGAGATCAAGCTATGCACACCATGACTACTCACCAACAACAAAAAAAGAAGTGTTTTGACAAGATTTCCATGCCAAGGAGTTTTAAATAAGGATATGTTATCTTGAAATGGGATGAAGATAGGGCCAAGCCTAGAAAACACATAAAGTTTGATGCTTTATGGAGTGGCCCATATGTAATCACATAATGAAAACAACACAATGCTTTCCAAATCTCAAAGTTGGATGGAGAATATGGATTTGTAAAACTAAACATGGGTGTTAAAGATGATAAACACAAGAGATCTTGATTACAGATTAACCTCTACCAATACTTATTGATAGGACAAACCATGCACAATAGTGTCTTTACATAAAACATTGCTTTACTTCATAGGGCCTTCATTAAATTTTATATGGATAAGTTCTAACTCCTTTTGACCTATTTTATTATAATTGTTATCTCAACTCATGTGACATCATCTTTGATCACTTGTTGATGTATTTTTTCATGCCTCTCCACCAGTATCTATAGCACACATAGTGTCCTTGCATTATTTGAAGCATTCTTCATAATCTAATAATAAACTCTTATATTACCAAAGACTCTTTTATAAAAATAACAAAATAACATATTAGGGCATGCCACCATAGTGTTCCCCTCTACCCTTTAATGGTAAAGTTATATACATAACTCTGTCCATTTTAAATTGGACACTGAGTGATATATCTAGGACCATCCACCCACCCAAATCTAAGATGTTGAATTCCATGCATAAAAAATGTGCAAGAATATCAATAAATTCTTCCCCTCATGAAGTCCCATTATTTACATAATATATACTTCCATTTAGCATGTTATGAATTTGGGTTACTTAATGAATTCAAAGATATGTATATACATTTTTCAAGCATAGAATTTGGTAGCTTAGATCTTGGTGGGTGGATGGTCCTAGATATATCACTCAGTATCCAATTCAATTTGGACAGAGTTGTGTATACAATTTTACCATCAAAGGGTAGAGGGGAAAAATATGGTGACATGCCCACATTTCATGTCTATGATCAACCATATATGGGCCCATTATCATTTGTCAATCTAGTATAAACTGATTAGGTTGTTGTGATATTAAATTAACCATTGTGGTTGCTTCCTTTTTAGGTTATATAGGTTTTAACTTGTAGCTTAGTTTTATTGTAGCCAATACACCATTTTTATTTGAAATGGGGGACCTTTATAAAAATCTCATGAACCAGAGCTTCAAGATATTTTATTTTGTTATCATTGATAGTACTTACTTAAATCCTTGGAATATACATTGTACTAATTATGTACCATCAAACCCTCATCACTCCATCCTAGTTAAACTATCCTATACAAGGCCAAACCATTAAACCCTCATAAACTTGATATAATATTGTATGTTATTATGTACCATCAAACCCTCATCACTCCATCTTGGTACCTATCATGTACCATCAAAGCTCATCACTCCATCACCTACCTTCACCACCCCCCAACTTCATACTAACTCATCCTATCCATCATTAGTAATTAGCCACCCCTTTTGACTCAAATGCAACTTACCCATCACATAATCCCCTTAAATCCTTAGTTCCTCTAACCCCTACCCATCCTCATCTTCCTAGCCTAATTCCCTTAAATACTTCATCCCTCTAAATATAGATTAACATCTTTAATTAGGCACATATGAAAATACATTATTTCCATATTCTTAGTTTTACACCAGTTCTCTCAAATGGAATGATAACTCCATATCATTCTCCACATTGTCATTCTCCAAGTTATCTTATTGCAGTAGATGAGTTAAGGTTAAGGAACTATAAATGGTCCTATGTGGAAGTATGAGTGTCATATGTGGCACTCGTACTTCCACATAGGACCATTTCTAGTTCCTTAACCTTAGGTAAATACCTCACTCTCCCCAGTGGGTTTCAATTCCACTCAAGGATGGTTAAGTTCAAATATTAGTTTAACTAGGAAGGATAACTCTAATACCTAGGTTATCATTTAGGTTAAATAGGTTTATGTTAAAATTACAAGTTATCAACCTCATATTAAACATTATTTTAGACAAGTAATTATAAAAAAAACTAAAAATTAACTCAATCACATGTATATTTATAATCAATTATGCAATAGAATATATTATTTCATAAAAGAGAACACAACAAGAACAAATTTAAAACTCAAGGCCTTACAGTGCTACTAACCGAGGTCATAATCACCTCGTGGCCTTTAAGGTCATTACACCATTGCATTACTAATTCACACAACACTCATTTAATGATCATAAATGTAATTATTAGAATAATAAATAATGATATAATTATGATCAATAGCATCATTCATGAAATACCCTTTATGGCAGCCTATAAATGAATCCATGTAATAACTTTATATTAGCATAACCAATGTGATACAATAAGATGAAGAGAGTTCAAAACATAGTATAGCCAAGGTATCTAATTAACTAATCATTAATCATATATTAATTATAAAAAAAAGTAACCTATATACTATACCAATAGTTTTAGTCATTCTCAAATAAACTACTATCAACATAACCATTCATAAGAAAGGAATTTATCAAAGGAATTAATTCTTTTCATATAATGTTTTCCATTATCATCTAAGGAAATGTATCAAGTTTTTAAAAAACATAATGAAACATCAAATTCTATATTTGAACAAGTATAACTAAGATTTTATTTTAAATAAACTAGATAGTGAGCAGTAAGTGAATTTCATTTAACAGAATGCATGCAACACAAATACATACTAACATAAATTCAGCTAAGTTTCAAGTTGAGTGGAGCCCAAATAAAATGTTCCACTTAATTAAATTTTACAAATTTATGTTGGGCATGCCATGGGTAGTAAATCAAGAAAATGTAGCTATCATAAAAGGGAGTGAAAGCACATGTAGCCCAAGGAAATAAAAATCAGCAAGTATGCATGCCTCAATCACATGTTTAAGCACTATTAAATGATGTAAGAGATAATATTCAGCTTAACTCATTATATTCAATTTACTCCTCTTTAATAGTTGCAACATCAAGTTTAAATTAATTCATTTAAGACGTTTCAACTTCTTTTCATTTCATAACTAGCCTACTTAGGAATACAATACATGTCTATGAAAATGTCTTAATTAAATGAATGAAATAGATCAACTCATAATTCATTTATTATTAAATGAAATAATAAAAGTAATACTTTTCATATTTAATATAATTAATATAAATACCTTTATATTCAATTAGGTATGTCTAAAATATGTTTTATAGGTGAGGATTTTATTTATGTTTATGCATGCACCAGCAGCTAGTAAATTGAATAATCCATGCATAGTTGAAACAACTAAGAAACCCATATTCCATACATCTATGTAAATGGATTCATAATATCTATTTTAATTCATCAAGATAACCATTAAGATAGTTTTATGTATTAATCTAAGTCTATGTATTTATATATCAAGAGAACATAGTATATGTCTAAGTATCTATATAGCCATATTAAAATATTTCTTTTGCATAAAGCATAATGCTCAATATTACTTATCAAATATACACAATTATTCTAAGTAATATTATGTAATTATATAAATAAATTTTACTTATGATAAAAATCAAGTAAATCTGATTATAATATCCAAACCATAAGATTAAACCAATGAAACAATACTACAACAATTATTTTGAGTTAACAATATACAAGAATCCAGATTAACTCAACTTAATCATATATTTAATGTTAGAATATTAATTATGAAATTGATAACATTAACATAATTATTTTTTAGTGGGAAGGGAATCAAAATAAATATATAGTAACTTAATATACCTGAAGTGAATTACCTTCAGCAACATATATCAAATTAGCCTCTTACCCTTTAAGTAATATTGAACCTTCTATTTATATTATGCATTCCATTATCAACATAGGTTAGTACTAACAAAACTAACCAATAATAAATGAATATTTCATATTAACTAAGTTAAAACTCAAATAATATTAATATAATCAACTAAGTAAATAAATCATAATTAACCTAATTAATTTGTTACCAACTTAATTCATGTATTCACAAAATCATCAAATCATAGAATATCAAGTGAATTAATTATACAAGCCCTCCCAAATAGCCCTATGAGCCCAACCATTGGTGGTCCCTACCACCCTAATCATCATTAGGATGGTGGTTTTAGTAACTATTGATGTGAAGAGAGTTCTGAGCAATCATATTCCAAACTAGAGGAAATCTCGACAATAATATAATACAAAGAAAGACAACAATTCCATTTTGAGGTAAGATGGGAATAATTAATCTATCCTTGATATAAATCAAAATAAGATATAGCTATCATAAGATAATTAATGATATAGAATGTATTAATAATTAATCCATTCTATAGCTTTCAAGATAACTAGCTTGGATCCCATCCAAGTTGTGTGGTCAACTTCCGTCATCCTGACTACAATTTATACCCCAATTATATAATATATCCAATATTTAATCATTGAGGTCTAGTCTAAGAATAGAAACCCAATGACAATGTAAATGAGATAAAATGCACAACATATGATTTTCCAAAAAAACATAATAATCTAAGTAATCCATTCAACATACCATAATTATTTAAACTAGAGAACAATAAAAGACAATTCTAAAAAGTAACAACACTTATAAGTTCAAACTCAAACCCTTAAATTCAATAATTAAAAATGAAATTCCAACAAACTTCCATTAACATCCTTAAATTAACATCCTTAAAGTTTCTAGAAAAACTTAACCATTAATATTCAGACCAAACTTAATAGAGGTAAGTCACTAAGTCTTACATAGGAATTTATTCAAACCAAAACACATAGAATTATCCATACACAACCACCTTAACGTGTCATTTAAAAACATGAAATGACCATCAAAGAACCCAAAGCAATAACATGCCTAATTAAAACAACTAAGTCAAGATAGGATTCAAAACCACATCCATATATATAATCTAATGCATTTAAAGATAACATAAAACCCATTCAAATCTTAGCTCAAAGGCCACAACACACACACGTGCGCACGCACACACGCGCGCACGCACACACACACACACACACACACACACACACACACACACACACACACACACACACACACACACACACACACACACACACACACACACACACACACACACACACACACACACACACACACACAAAATGAAGTCAAGACATACTTAAGAAACCCATGATTGTATATATAAAACACATTCAAAGTATGACATAAAACCCAATTGACTTGATTTTAAGATTCTCAACATAACTATATAAAATGTAATCAAAGACATCACTCTCAAAACCCAATAAAAAATCACATGTTATAAAAGACTCATAACATATATGTATAAATAAAATAAACTTTGTCAATGAGTAACAAACCCTGATTAATATCATGCAACTCAGACTTAGCATAGTTGATTATATATAAATAACCCCAAACATTTTATGAAATCATCAACATATAAAAAAGACACAAAACTCTACCAAACATTATCATTGAAAATCCAAGACAAAAACTTGTGCCATATCTCATATTAAGAACACAGTCACTAAATCCCCAAGGGTTAGCTCGAGTGGATAGGATTAACAATTTTGATCACCTAGGTCTCGAGTTCAATTTTCATCGAGCAACCTATGATGCATTGAGGCTTATGGGTAGACACAAAGCCTACATTCTAGAGTAGATATAGGGTCACCTTGAGGTAGGGGTCAAACTTTTCCATGTTTTCCATATAAATCATAGTGGGGAGATTCAACTATGGATCATTTGGTAGACATTATAGGCCCAGGCCCATCCCCACTAAGCTTAAGATGTAAATTAAAAAAATTATTATTAATGGGTGAATGGTAAATAAGAAAGATAAGAAAAATAGAAAGGAGGTAAATTAGAAACCACCTAAACCTGGCTGGTTTAAATTGAATTTTGATGATGCTTGAAGAGGAAACCTAGGGGCTTCTAGTGAAATATGTGTGATAAAGGATTATAGTGGTTCTCTAATTAGAGAATGATTAATTAAGCTTCTATATGGAACCAATAATGAATCTGATGACCAAGCATTGGCAGCTAGAGTGGAGATGGATTTGGAATGTGGTATCTCCTTTCTAGAAATTGAAGGTGACTATCAGGTTGTGATTCAAGATATAAATATTTAAAGGGATAAATATTGGAAAATTAGAAGAATTTTATATATTATCTAGCCAAAATTGAAAAAAAATTAGGACTGGTCCTATTCCTATTACTTTCAAAAAATCAATAAAGTTGTTGACTTCCTTAATAATGTAGCGATTGATCAAACCAGGGATGTAAGAATGGATAATGTCAAAACAAGTTGGGAAGACTTTAGGGACTTTGATCAAATTGATCTTTGAGCTTTAATGGGATTATTTGTATTTTTATTTTTTTTTATAAAATTATAAATATCATGTTTTTATTCTTTTTTGATCAAAGGTTATATCCTTATTTTTAAACTAACATGTCCATGAGCTTGATTTAGTTTAGGTTTTGATGGCGGGTGAGATTTTGAATTTCAAGTTGGAGGATGTGAATTGATTATTTCATTATTTCCATCTTAATATTTCATGCATTTGAATTTATTGCTCTAGATTATTTTTTGAGAAAAATAATATTGTACAGGCTTTCTATATAGGTTTGGCAATTGGCTTTGGGGCCATTTTGCATTTTGATTTTGAGAGATAGATCAATTCTACATTGAATCTATGGGGTGGTTGATGATTTTTGGTAGAGATAAAAACCAAGAGATGGGTTTTATGAGCATGGTTTCTAGGATGCACATTTTTAATGTTTTTTGGATTCTTATGATGGAGGTGGTAAAAGCCATAGAGCATGTTTTAGGGTGGAATATTTGGTTGAAATCAAATAGGTAAGAGTAAATTTGGATTTGGATTCTTTATTTGCAATAAATCTTTATTTGGTAATGTCAAATAAAAATTAGATTTAGTTGTTGGTTAAATTATTTGTACGGCCTAAATATAGGTTGGGTTTATTGTCGAAGATTGATACCCTCCCTCTGGGTCCATTTCCTACTCTTAATTTCTCTAGTAGGGATAATTTGAGATTTATCCATTTATCTCTTTTTCATGATTTAAAATAAATATTTTTGGCATTAGTGAATTTCACTCAAGAAGTGGATGAAGTTTGCACAAGAAAGCAAAAAATTGCAAGGAATAAGGACACTTTTATGCCTAAAATTTATGATTTGTTACAACATATTCTGTGTTTGGAAGAATAGAGGGCATAGAGAAGGAATCGTAAGTGAGTGAAAGAGATTAAATGTCTGGCCAAGGGAGTCACAAGGGGTGTACTTAAGCCACCGCCATGGTAGAAAGGAAATGTCTAATTTTTGAAGGACCCAGGTAGCACTCAGAGGCATCGAGTTTTCTCACATTTATAGGAGGTAGACATAGTGAAGTTTAGGAAGGTGGTAGTGATGGTTGGTTTAGTTTCTTAGGTGAAGGTGTAGGAGGTGCACATGTCCAATTTTAAAAATTTAGATAATTCACTAGCACTGAGTGATTTTCTATAAAGCAATGGTAAAATGGTGGAGTTAGTAATCCTAGAATAAGTCTTATTTGTCTAGTCTTTTTGGGTAACCTTTGCATAATATGTTATAATAAGTAGTTGTAATAGTGACTATATGGTAGTAAGGATGGTTTTTTACTTATTTATGAACTACTTTTATTCTTCTGGTATGGTCATAATGCCTTTAAAAAGTCAAATGTTAAGCTAGACCAATTTTGTTTTTCTAATATCATATGTTATAAGGTCTAGGGACCCATAAATCTCTAGCATTAATCTAAAAAAATAACAAAGTCATTAATATGAAAACCCAAACAATTATTAACATCTTTACATGCATCCACAAGGGACATCACAACCCATTAAAAATAATCCATTAATATTTTGAAAGTCAATTATATAAACCTAGTGTAAGATTTGGTTGAAAAGCCGACCAAGAATCAAAATGAGTGAAAGGAAAGCAAAGCAAGGAAACCAAAATTGATAGAATAAACTATATTCTATTCAATAGGAATGCTAATACAAAGCCTTCACATTCTTATATATATCTTATCTATATCTAAAATGAGATTAAGAGGTAAGTATATATAGGATATACCACCTAAGAGATGAAAAACACATGAAATGTAGGATAAAATAAAAATACCCCAAAGTAAGCTTAAGTAAGTGTGAAAAGGTCTAAGTGATGGAATCAGTTAGGGGAATAACCATTTTCACATTGGGAATTGAGAAAAAGACCCTAGAAAGGTACTAGACATGAAGATAAACCTTCTACACTAACACCCCCGTTAAGTGAAACTTGGGGAAAAAGCCTACAAAAGTAAACAAGAATGGATCCCAGAAACTAGGCTTGATAAGGTACCCATTTATAATTAAAAAAACCCCTAAAAAAGTAAGAGGATAAAGCCCAGTGGGAAAAAATTTCTTGAAATGAGAGGATGAAGGATAAGGTCAGGAGACCCCCTCAACAAAAGTGATGGTCTACACCCCTAAGAGCTCTCAAAGATGGAGATATTTGCTCTCTATAAAGGGTTTGGTGAATATATCTATAATCCACTCTATTATCAAACAATAATTCAAGTCAATGACCTACTCTTATATAATCTCCTAAATAAATTTCATGTGGATCTTGATGTGCTTGGTTTGTTGATGATGAACTAAGTTCTCTGATCTCTAGATCACACTTTGGTTATCAAAATAGATAATAGATAGTTGAGGAATAGTGAATCCAAACTCAATCAAGATATTTTGAAGCTAGATAACCTTAGTAGATACATTTATATCCCCTTAATACTTAGCCTCAGTCAAGGAAAGAGAAATAGCATGTTGTTTTTTTCTTTTCCAACAAATGGGTTTTGAACCAAGAAAGAAGTTGTATCTAGAGGTGGAATTTTGATCATCAAGATCGCTAGCCCAATCAAAATATATGTAGCCAACCAAGTTCAATCTCATACTTTCTACATAGTGAATTATATATTGATGAGTGCCCTGGATGTAATGAATTATGCATTTTATTTCTTTATATTCAAGCTCATGAGGCTCTTACATGAAGCATGAAACTATGCCAACTACAAAATAAATATCAGGGCAAGTGTGAGTCAGGTAGATGAGGCTATTAACAAGTTGATGATATAAGGTGCCATCAAAAAGAGGAGTGGAACACTTTGCCTCAATATTTACTCCAAACATAAAAGGATTCATTGTAGGCTTACAATCAGTGATGTGAAATTGAGTAAGTAGGTCAAGAGCATACTTAGGTTGAGCAATTGTAATCCCAAAAGAGGATTGAGTGATCTCAATCTTGATAAAATAGTATAATGGGCCCAATTCAGTCATGGAAACTATTGGTGAAAGGTATATTTTATATCTCCAATGATGGATGAGGTGTTCTCGATAAGAATTAGGTGAGAGTTATCCTACTGAAGAATGTATACATTTGGATCTAAGTGACACCTTGAGAATTTGATAGAGAGAAGAAAAGAGTCCATCTTGGCAAACCAATATTGAGGGGCTTGTTTGAGTCCATAGATAAAATTATAAAATTTTCAAACCAAATAAGAATCCTAAATGAATATTGGTGGCTTCTCTATATAAATCTCCTCCACTAGATCCCCATGAATAAATGCACTCTTCACATCCATTTGATGTACAACCCAATCATGAGCTACAACAATGGAAAGTGTCAAGTGAATGGAGTTCATCTTGGAAATGGGGTCAAAAGTATTTATTTATTCAATACTAGGAACCTAGAAGAAACCTTTAGCCATAAGCCATGCTTTGAACTTATCAACTGATCCATCCACTACAACTTTAGTTTGATATATCCACTTACATCGAACCAGTTTTCTTCCCTTAAGAAGTGGAACAAGATCCCAAGTATTGTTCTATATAAATGAGTTTTACTCTTCCTTCATAACTAAATCCCATTAAGGCATAGAAGAATAAGGGGATAGAGGAAGAGAATCTTTAGCCTCTGAAGGGGAACTCAATGAAGGTGGAGTTGGAGCCTCATGATCATCCTTGTGGATAGAAGAAGTTGATGGAAAGTCCTCTGTATCACTATCATCTGAGTCCATGGTGGAGGAAGGAATAGTAAGAGAGGATGAACTAGGAAATATTTCCTCAAAAATAACATTTCACTTAATGAAGAGCTCATGAGTGTCAAGATCCAAGAGATTGTATTTTTTTATACCATTAGGATATTTGATGAAGATGCAACACTAACTTTGAGATTCTAAAGCTATACATTTCTTAAAAGGTGTGTGAGACCAATCAGAACAACCAAAGACTCTAAAGTGTCACACAAAAAGTTTGTGACGACACCAGGATTAAAAGAGAGTGATGCCCTTTAAGTCATTATGAGGAACCCTATTCTATATGTATACAACATAGTTGATGGCTTCAACTCAATATGATGGTGTAAGGGAATGAACATGGATCATGCAACTATCCATCTCTATTAGAGATATATTTTTCCATTTTCCTACACCATTTTATTAAGGTGTATAGACAAAAAAATGTTATAAATAAATCCCTTCAAGAGTGAAATATTACTCAAAACATTGATTCACATATTCTCTACCATTGTTTGAGCAAAGAATCTTGACAAACATTCCAGATTATTTCTCTACATGAGCCTTGAATTCCAAAAATTTATCAAAGACTTCATTTTTCCTATCAAAGAAAGTAGACCCATATGAACCTATAAAAATCATTAATTAATGTGAGTACATAGTGGGCCTTGTTAAAGGACAAGGTTGGAAATGGACCTATAAGATCATTGTGAACTAACTCAAGGACTAGTGAAGCCCTTCAAGCCTCCCCTTTTTCAAATTTATCTTCAAGATGCTTTCCCAAGGCATAACCTTGATATACACCATCTAAAAAACTAATCTATGGAAGACCTATGACCATATCCTATTTTTTGAGCTATTGAAGGTAGAGATAGTTGAGATGGTCAACTGGATCAGGCCATAGTTTGCTCATTAAATCTAAATGGGTGATCAATGTAGTAGAAGGTGCATCAGTCACAAAGTGAGAGAAAGCATAGAGTTGAGAATGATGATTTACCTTTCTAATTGTAAATAGAGCATTATCTTGAAGATCTTTGATGATAATATAATTTGGAGTAAATTCAACCTTTTTACCATTCCCAAGATGGGTGATTTGATAGATGGAAAGGAGGTTTATAGATAATTTAGGCACATAAAAAACATATTCAAATATTCCATCCCCAACTTCTACTGATCCCTTCCCAATGACTTTCATCACAGAGTCATCACCAATGAGAATATGTGGTAGAGAACATAGCTCCAATAAAGAAAACTATTCTTGACTAGAACCCGTATGATGTGAAGCATCTGAGTCAAAAATCCACTACTTGGAGTAATATACTAAATCAATAAGTGTATTTCTTTCCCTTTGCCTATTTTTGAAGGAGTTGGATATTGTGGTGTAGATGAAAAAGGTAAATTGATGTGATTCTTCTTGAGAAGATGAGTAAGTTCATCAATTTTCTTCGCATGACACTAATGCTCATGATGACTAACCTTTTTGAAATAGGCACAAGTTGATCATTCTTCTTCTATAAGTTCCCCTTTGATGAAGAGGATTTAGAATCTAACTTGGAGGAATAGGAGGATTGTTCTTGATATACTTTTGGTTAATGATTGGAGCACTTTTATTTCTTATCAAATTTGCCTAACTATTTCTATCCTTTGGGTTGACCAGCCAATAAGGCTTGAGACTGTGATGTCTTTAAAGGACCCATGGTGAGAAGCTTGCCTTATTCATGCATCAACATTTATTAAAATATGTCAAATTAAATAATCACATAGGTAGCTCCCATATTCATTATGAGTATGAAAGCTATAAATAAAGGCTTCAAATTCAGGAACTAATTTTTTCATTGTATTATAGATCAATGGAATGCACTTTTTATCAATGACACAATCTATGAGATATGATTTTAGGTCATTAACATTTGTAATGTATTATTGAATATTATCAAAGTTCTATGGATCAAGATTCATCAATTCATTATCAATTTGATAGCCTCTAACTTCATCAGTTTTACCATAGAGTGCCTTCAATTTTTCCCATGCTTCTTTGGGATTTGTACATGATTCAATATGAAATAGTATATCTAAAGACATTAAACTTCTTAAACATCCAAGTGATTTAGTTTTTTAAATCATCCATAAAAACTTTTCCTTAGCATCAAGAGGTTTGGGAACTATTACCTCAACATAGGGTGTATACCCTAAACTGATCAATGCATTATGTTTCCAAGTTAAATAATTGTATGGAGTTAGTGAGGGAAACTTAGGATTACCCATATGTGTAGGAAAATGAAAGCATGAACTCAAATGTAGAGATAAAATACACACTCATTAGAGACACCCCCTTGATTCACTCAATCAAGAATCCCCCCCCCCAAAAAATAATAATTTTGGCACTTTATAATTTAGTGTGTTTATAATGTTGGAGTTTGTTTTTCTAGATTTTTACAAAGTCCAAGATGGACCCCAAAACTAAAAATATATTAAAATACATATATAATTATAACTTAAAATTGATACCAATATGTAGATATCAAAACAATATGCACTTTCAAAAAAATAATCACCTCAATCTGAGGTCATATGTGAAAGTTACAAGCATTTGAATGTTAAAAACTATGTTTGTCTATCAGATCTGATGAGAAAACTAATTTTATAGAAAATTGGGATAAGATGAGAAAATATGATTACACCACTATATAGAGCATGAAATTATACCCCAAATAAAAAAAATTATGCTGAAAAAGGAGTTCATACACTCAAGATATGAGCCTTTGAAGTTGAATTGTAAATTCAAAAGCCTATAATGGTGAAGGGGTCAATATCAAAAAAAGTATGCTAATGTTAGCATGATGTCATCTATAAAATATTTAAAAACTACCACTAATTTTAGGGTCACCACCATATTTAGTCACTGCTAACTAAATCTAGTTATGACTAAATTTAGTAATGACTAAACTTGTTAGAATTAGTGAATTGTCAGATTTGGTGGAACCACCAAAAGAGATACCAAATTTAGTCGGGGCAGCACTACCATAATTTATTTTTCTAAATCATAGTTATTAAAACAATGATAAATTCTTCTCTACTCAATAAAATTTATAAATTCAAAAATTCAAAAAGTTCTGGAAAGCTGAGATCAAGAAGCACAAAACCCAAAAATTGTTTTGAGTGATTAATTATAGTTATAGATATATATGAAGAAGAAAAAACATGTTTTTTTATTTTAAAAAAAATTAAATCTAGCTTCAAATGTCCAATTGGGACAAAATAAGATCTAGATCTAACTTCTCATACACCTTTAATGCAATTAAAAACTTGTATTTGCTCTTTAAGGTTAAAAATGTATTTTGATAAAAAAAAAAAAGGAAAAAACTTTAAATTTTCTTCAAACCTCTCTAAATTTATGTATAACTACTACAAAACCACCTGTAGATGGATCCTCCAAAGTTAAATTGAAAAAAAATTAGGAGTGCTATTGTCTTTCTTAGATGATTGAATTGTTGTGGTGAGCTCCAAATTTGCTCTAATATGCTTCAAAAATAACTTATAACTGGAAAGTAGACAAAGAATTTGCCCAAAATTTGGTATTTCTTTCACAACTTTATAATTCTCTAGATCATTGAAAGATACAAGAGAAGAGCATACTCATTTGTTATAGAAAATAACATATCTATACTCCCAAATATCCTAGAAATCTATCATAAAACTCACAACTACTTTGGTACCATGTAAGATTTGGCTAAAAATCCACCCAAGAATCAAATTGAGTGAAAGAAAAGCAAATAAGGGAAACCAAAATTGATAGAATAAATGGTATTCTATTAAATAGGAATGCTAATATAAAGCCTTCACATACTTCTCTATATCTAAAATGAGAGTAAGAGGTGAATATATATAGGATATACCACTTAAGAGACTAAAAACACATGAAATTGGGATAAAATTGAAAAAAAAACCCAAAGTAAGCTTAAGTAAGTGTGAAAAGGTTTAAGTGATAGAACCAATTAGGGGAATAACCTTTATCACACTGGGAAGTGGGAAAAAGACCCTAGAAAGGTACCAAACATGAAGAGAAACCTTTTACACTAACACATAGATTAAAACAACACCCATCTTTCTCATAGTCAACTAGAAGATAATTGAATATATTTCAAAGGAGAAGCATCATATATCAAAATATACAGTCAAGAATACAAATGTTGAGACCCATTAACTCATTGAATAACTCTACAAAACATAACAATGTATAAATAGATATATAAATATCATGCACATATCAAGGCAATAAAAACACCAACCTTCCATTTACAACACAAAATAGATAAACCCTACAGTGTAAAAATATATAAAACCCACAAAGCTTTTCCACACACACAGTTAATAGAAAATGTTCCAAATCTAGGATTTAACAAAATCCAACAAATACAAACTATTATTTTGTGTGTGTGTGTGTGTGTGTGTGTGTGTGTGTGTGTGTGTGTGTGTGTGTGTGTGTGTGTGTGTGTGTGTGTGTGTGTGTGTGTGTGTGTGTGTGTGTGTGTGTGTGTGTGTGTGTGTGTGTGTGTATTTCAATTTTATATGTAAAATACTAAATATTAATTCATATTTAATCTCCTTAAGGTCTATATATGAATTCATAAGTCCTAATACCTCTAGCTAAATATGCAGCCCTTTTATTTTTACAAGATTTTTATCAACAAAACCAAAATAACTAAGCATAGATAAACTATAGCTTACTCAAAAAATGCAGAGAAGAAAATCTCAAAATCTAAAAAGATATAATGCCAAAACCTTCAATTTTCCAAGCCGTGTATAAAAAATCCAACATGATTTCATTCAAAAAAAAAATTGAGCTCCACCATTTTCTCCATTTCCTTTCCATATTCCTAACTCAATCAATTCTTCCCATCCACCACCTAACTCTCCATATATTTTTTCTAATTCCCCATATTCATTCAATGCCCACATTGAATGTGAGGAGAGATAAATCCTCTAAATATTCCCCATTACAATCCCTACCAAATTCACCATTGAATGAAACAATAATTAAATGACCTATCCCAAAGGATCGATCTACAAACCAAAAATCCAACGAATGAAAACATGAATTAAGACTAAAAAACCCAATTAACAATAATAAGATTGATTAACATCATAACTTCCAAAGTCTATGCCACCAACCAGCAATCAAATAATAAATGTTAATAATTTAACCTATTGACATTAAACTTTATTATTCCATCAACCATATGTTGAGTAACCAAACAAATAAATCATGACTAAACATTAATACCAATGCCTTCACATAATATAACCAAGACACATAATAAAACATGTCAACACCTTACTAATATAAGGTTATATATAGTTTAGATAATAGTCCAAAGCGGTGTCCTGTGTACGTCTAGGTAGGTCCTTAGGAAATCTATCCAATTTGGTGAGTAAGATCCAAGTAGGCATGCAAGTTAAAAATGGATATTTCATAGAAGGATCAGGCAGGAGTTAGTTATAGAGGCAAAAAGGAAAAACTGTGGCTATAGATAAAATAACATAACATAACAACTTCAAGACAACATGCAACAATAATCATAAAGTTACAAAAAACATTCAACAAAATTCAATAAGTAACAATGTCATGATAGTGACATAATCAATGACCAAATTGAGATGTCCAAATGATGGAAAACATAACCAAAAACAAGTATACCTATTAGACTTGTCTGACTACTCAAGATTTTATTTGGTACTTGATGTACCAATGATAGCATCTACCTATCTCATAAGATATTACCTTCAACCCTAAAAGTATATCAATAGTACCATATCACATAATTGATAATTAATTATAAAACTATAATACTATCAACTACAGTAATAATCTATAAAAAAATATCAAGTGCAGGATTAAGATGCAGTCCAAATACCATTGCATCAAGTCTAACATATAATCCAACCAAATCAAAGAAACCAATAGTTAGTTATACATCATCAATACTAATGTTTTAAACATTAAAACAAATTATAAAAAGGTGGGATTGTAACAGGTTTACAATTATGTTTTTATCTGAGATAAATTTCATAGGTATTTTTAGGTAGTTTCTAGTTACAATCAACTTGAACAATCAACACAAATTTATTTTAAGTGAATTTTTCATATCTTCTATTAATTTTTTACTTTTATCTCACTTTTGTTTCTATAATATTTGTATATTAACTATATTTCAATCTCAATTGTTTAGATCTATTTATTTGAGTCATTTCATCATTTCAATTTAAAATAAATTAAACAATATGTACAAATGATTTATGGTTCTAATTAGGTTGAATCTGTCAATATAGATTCTTTAGAGACTCTGGTTAGAACATCTTGGTGCATAGGCAAACCAACCTTAGTAACTTGAATCTTTGCCTATGGTTTTTTAATAGGTATATCAATTTCAATATCACCACTACATATAATATCTCAGATCTTATGTTTTAATACAACTCACTTGTTTGTTGAATGTCCTTAAACTATATGTTAGTCACAAAATGTACTAAAATCATATGCTCTAGGTAAGTGAGCAAGATCATGTGACCTAATAGATTGTAAGGCAATCATCTTTTTATCAAGTAGCTTATGTGGTATACACTTGTACTATTTATGAAATTTTTGAATTACCTATGTTATTTGAAAAAAGGCTTATAATTCTTCTTAGGTTGTATTCTATAACTAACCCATGATTTTTTTTAAAAATGGAATATAGTTGATGTTGGGACTTGAGTTTTTTTACTAGAGGATAATTTTTATTCATGTGTCTCATATGAGAATACATATGATTGTAAAATCTCATTTTTTAATGGTGTAACCTTGTGATAAAAATCTTCAAAATATGACTCGGCATTGAAAACCACCTTACCTTTGATAAATATAAAATTACTTTTACAAAACATATATTATTTTTATAATTTTATTGGTTGATGAAATAACCAATAGATACAACCCTTAAATTGAACAATGTAATCATGAACATTATCATGTTTACATTATTGAAAAAATGGGATATGGTAAAAATTAGCATGTGGGACTTTATTATTATTAATTGTGATAGGAAACCATCTTCTAACATAATTAAGGATTACATAGATCCATTGGGTAAATTACGAAACAAATCTAAGGCAAGGCCAAGTAGGCTTCTTGGATTTATATTAAGTATTAATGTATCATGATGAGCATAATTTTCAAGAGAAGCATATAATTTTTTAAGGTGCTTATAGGGATCTCCATATCCATTAAATAAATAAAGTTTAGGCATGATTAAAAAATTGTCAAAATGATATTTTATAAATTTGTGTGCAATAGGATTTAATATTATAGCATGATAATCTACCTTATAATTAGACTCAAGAGAGCCAATGGACAATATTTTAACTTTTCTTTGTAACACACTTATAGCACCCATCATAGTGACTATCTCAAATTTTGGTGCTACACTACAAACTAGATCATTTAAGGGAAAAAAGTTCTTATTGGTTACATAGGAGTGCTAGGAGGCATAGACTTAGATGAAGAAATATATCAATCATTATAAATAATAGGAATATTATTTAACACACAAGCAAAATTTTAACTAACTAGTTCTTTCATCATATTCATATTCTAAGCAAAGTAATATGTATTTTTCATTACATAATTCTTAAGAGTTTTAATATATGCATCGTTGTGTTTTTAATCTACTTAAAAATCAGAATCAAAATCATACATACTCTCATGTTTTATTTCAAATAAGATATAACATTTATATTACATAAATCCATATTTACTAATTTTAAAATGAATAAGTATGATAAACAAAAAAAATAAATGAACATTTGAAAACACAATGCAACTAGGTATTTGTAAAGGAATGAATCAATCATAATCACAATCCCTAAATAAAGCACAACTAGGATCAATCAAGAATGAAAATAAATACACAACAATCAAATTCAATAAAGTTACAATATAACCCTCTTAGGATAAAGAGGGTATGAACCCTAAGGCTACATGTAAGATAAAATGAGTTAACAAAAATGTTTTATGAATAGGTGGTTTTAGGTCAAGAGACACCATAATACAATAATAAAATATTGAACAAACTAAATCTAATATAAATATAGTCAAATAATAGTAAATAAATATCTAAAATGTGCCAAAATAAAGATTATTTGAAAATAAGGTTTGTATAAGAATACATTATCTTTTACTCATCTATTTACTAACAGTGACTGAAAGTGATGGAGGGCAAGCCTAAAACTAATATATAAGTGAACCCACAAAAATTTCAAAATTATGATGATGCACTGAAAATGACATGTATCAAAGTGGTTTGATAGTGGTTAGACTAGTATTGAACTTGTTTAAAATATAAAATAGGTTGATTAATGACACTCTTGTTTGATATCAACATATGATGTCAAATTAGTTTTTAACCTTTTGGATGTCTTCATCAACCCCTACTTACTCAAAACCTCTATCAGGTTATCTATTTGATGTGTGAGATTATATAATTCATTTTTATTGCTTCAAACCCTCATCCAATATAAAATTATTGTAATAGCATAAAACATTGGGTGGTTATGAGTAGCCTATGTCATTTGGACCAATTTTATTATACAGTTTGGAAATCAACACTTATGTAGTCACAAAGCGATTTGATGTGTATCAAGACCCCAAAACTTATCCCTATGTAAAAAATGCAAAAAATTAGTCCATTTTATATACTCTTTTAGTAATCCTTATTTTGGTAAAAATATGCAGCTATAACATTTCAATAGTTATAAAATGTAGTAATATCAAAGTGTAATGATCTTTAGATATAATATCATAATGATATAATGATTGATTTTTATGTTTTCTTGTAAATTCCTTAGGTTTTTTTTTTTTGTGTGTGTGTGTGTGTGTGTGTGTGTGTGTGTGTGTATTGTTAATTCAAATAATTAACATATCGGTGTGTAAATTGACATAGAATTGTTTCTACGCTATTTTTGTTTTCTACATTCAAAGAGAGAAATAAGAAACTAAGAAGAATGGTCTGAGGCTAGATGTTACCTGAATGTAGTCGTGTGCACCGTTATCCAGATGTCGTGAGAACTCCTCTTTGGTTGTGGAGGATGACACCTGCAAGAGAAAGAGACTAAGACAAAGAAGGCATTAGATGAGGAGTGGTGGGTTGCCAAGCAAAAGCTTGATCCCAGAAGCAAAAGCTTGAGGGATGTCAACCCACTGATTGATAAAAAGATGTCTGATAAATAGCAGAATGATAAAAGACTGCAATGATAAAGACTAAAAAGGAAATGGAAGAAAATGCTTACCTGAATGTTGATGTCAGCCTGGTCATAGTCGTCGACGTCAGTGGTCCTACCAACGTCGGTTAGTCAAGGTTGCCGACGTCGGTTAGTCTGCCGACGTCGGTTGGGGCAGTGGTCTCTGCGGCTGGCGTCGATCAGGGAAGTAGTCTATGGATGGGTCTGTGGCCTATAGACAGGGCTAAAAAAGTGGTCTAGATGAGTTTATGGTTTTGGACAGGTCTGAGAAAGGGTCTGGGTTTTGTTAAGGGTCTGAGAGTTTTGCAGAGGTCTGGGATAATGGACAGAGTGTTGAAAAGGGACAGAGGGGCAGAGGAGGCAAATAGGGAGATAGGGAAATAAGGATTCAGGTCTGGCTTGGTTGACAATCTAGTCTGGGGGGTGATATTACTGGAAAGCAATAACTGAAAACATAATGAAAACACAGACAATATACATACCTGTGGCCTGCAGAAAGAGTGTTGCTGATACCTGTCCCTATTGTTGATGTACCCTGTGTGGAGGACCTATTGTTGGTGTAGAAAATTGATGCTATTGCTAGTGTAGAAGCCCTGTGAGAGGGAGAGTGAGAGCTCTAGCTTGAAGATTGGCAGATTGATTGGCAAAGTAGCAGATGGTTGAAGACTGAAGATTCAAGGATTTAAGAGTCTGATCAAGAGCAGGGGCCAAGAATTTGTGATTAGCCTCACCAGAGGTTAGAAATTTAGTTTAAGTAAAATTGACGTCGGTGATCCCACCGGCGTCGGCTGACATTTGACCGACGTCGACGGGTGGAGAATGAGTAAAAGAGCCACCAAGCCCGTTCTCCACCGCCAAGTGCATGATCCGTTGGAGAATTGTTGAAGGTTGGGCTAAATACACACGAGAGTTGGTTAGGTGGTTAGAAAGAAGTAAGAATAGGTATTGGGTGAGTCACAGGGTGGGAAATAGTCCAAGGCGAGGTGTCAGATGAGGTGTTATAGGTGATGTGTCAAAGGGGAGGATATTAATAATAAATTATTATTTTTAAATTAGTAAGTGCATGGTTTAGGAATGGGTTAAGAATGGACCAAGAGGGAGGATGACCAAGGGTTAGACATGATTTCGGTGTCTACATTTGCCCCTTTTTGTCTTGTTGGTTGTTCTAGATGAACTGCAAGACAAAAATAGGAGTTGATTGCCCCAGGTGTGGGATAAGGTTGATTTCGTCTTGTTGGTTATTCAAGTGAATTGTAAGACAAAAATAGGAGGGTTGGTTTCCCTGATTATGGATGAGGTATTCCCCCTCAAAGCAGGAGTTGAGAGAAGGGAACCTGGAATCGAGTGCTAATTTGACAAAGAGTGGATGAAAAAAGGGTGAAGATGGAGTGTGGTCACTACAAAAGTCGTGATTGCACGTATACCACTTCATGAGATGGTCAGGTCAAATTGTCACAGGTCAAGGGTTGAGGAGTGCCAAAATTGAAGTAATCGAGCCCCAACATATAGTCGTAGCTGATTGGGTGATTCAATCTAAGCTGAAGCTCCAATAGGTCATCGTGTTCTAGGTATCTCAGACTTAGGAAGTGCTCTCAGAAACATGAAAAAGTCACAAGTAATGGGGATCAATCGGCTTGCGATCCTATACTTGTGAAGGTCAAAAATATGCACACAATTTTGCTAACCAATCATGAGGTAGCATACATGCAAAAACAACCAAGGCAAAGTCACTTTGGAAGAGGTCGTAGTCGAAGGAGATAGTCATGATCTCCATGGTCATTGGTCGAGGTGGATGGGCGAAGGAATGGCTGAGCTAACCTCAGAAGACCCCATGTTAACTGAATGCTGCCTACATAGCCCCTGTTGGAAGGGCCTCAGGCCAATGTAGTTCTCCCTAAAAGTGAGGAATGGTCAAAGGTATGGATTTTTTGTGGTCAAGGTTAGGGATTGGTTTTAGACGAGGTCACATCATGGTTAGAAGAGTATATGGTTTGTCCATGATGGAGATGAACAAATGAGGGTGGTTGAGCTAACCCCAGAGGACGTCCTGTTCCCTAAGTGCTGCCTACATAGCCCAAATTAGAAGGGTCCTCAGACCAATGTAGTTCAAATGAAGGGTCTGAGTGGTAGATAGGTGGTCAAAGTGGTCAATAGACTGGTCTTGGTCAAGGTCAAGGTCGAGTGATGAAGAAAAAAAAGGGGTTTGTCCATCTGAGAGATGAACAAATGGGATGGCCAAGCTAACCCTAGAAAATGTTGTGTCAACTGGGTGCTGCCTACATAGCCCCGATCAGAGGGCCTCAGACCAATGTAGTTTGAACTGAGAGGCAAAATGGTCAATGATTGGTTTGGTCAGGTGTCAAAATGATGAGGAGAAAGAAGATGTTACAGCCTTTTCCAAATGGTGTATTTTGTAACATTGATCGAGTTGTCTTTCATCCCTACCAATTTTGCATATTCGTGATGGATGTATGTTAAAAATGAATTGAGGTCTATTTATGCTTCAGCAAGTATTGGTTTATGCTTAACATAAATTGAGTATGGTCGATAGTTCCTATGTGTATTGGTGTCCATAGAAACTATGTGAATGGACTGGGATAATGTCTGATGTCATGTTGTTGGTCTGAAAATTTTTGAGTTGGCTTGGTTTGGAAAAGGTTTGGTTGAATGTGACCAAAGTGTGAAAAGGAGTGAAAGGCAAATTGCTCTTTCATTGACAAGGACCAAAATGATGGCATGGATAGGGGTTGTTAGAACAAAAGCCCCATTTATGCAATGCGTCATTGACCAGTGTTGTGCTAGAGAAGTAAGCGAATCACTTGACGTTAAGTGAGCTCGAAGTCCCTTGAGTATGCTGGGGTGATAGGTTGGATATGTGATATGAGAGGATGGGGTAACCCTTTGTGGTGGCAGGAATAACCTTGACCCTTTTATAGGTGACCCAAGAATGACTATAGGCATGTCCATGGCTTGATAGCTTGTCAGTATTTTTTTTTTTTTGACGGTGGACTGATCGATGCGGGAAGTCCACATAGGGATGTTGTTTTTCTTGGTGGTCATGTTGTGAAGCTAATCGATGCGGGAAGCTTCAGAAAAAGTGCTATCTGTAGCAAGAGTTTTGTCATAGCCATCCTTCGAGGGAGTGGTCTATATTTTTCTTTAAATGTTTGATATGACTTTGGCCTAGCTGTCCTTCAAGGGAGCAGTCTAGTAATACAACAATTATGTAGCTGTCCTTCGAGGGAGCAGTCTACATTTAGAGTTTTATGACCTTTGATATGATAGGTATCCCATTTTTGACAAGTTGTTGACTGAAGTTGTTAGCCATGGATGAGCCTCTAGAGGTTTAAGGGTTCCCTTTTATTAGGACAAAGCATTATTGCTTGACAAAAGGGTTGACTAATGTCGGGAAGTAGGGTTGAAAGGAATAGGGATGACAATGAGAGGGAGTTGCTCAAGGGACGAGCTCAAGTAAAATGTCAAGCGATCGAGTACTCGACTAATAGTAGAATGGTTATGGATGCAAGGCATAAAAAGGGCTCAGGTTCTGATAAGTCCCTGGGCCATGCTGGTGTGTTTAAGGTCCAAGTCAATTAAGAGCAGACTTGCCCCATTTGCCTCTTTCTAGATTGGTCAGGTGTTGATTGATGTTGGATGTGAAGCTGGTTGATATATTGTTGAATTGCTTGGACTAGTTGAATGATTTGATAAAAGGTTGGTTGAATGTTTTGGTCGAGGTCATGATTGATGATTGATCAATGGTCTGGTCAATGTCTTGGTCGAGATTTGGTTGAGGTCTTGGTCAAGGTCATGATTAAAATGTTGGTTGAATGGTTGGTCAAGATTTGGTCGAGATTGGTATTTGGTCAATGATTGGTCAATGGTTGGGTTAAATGTTTGGTCGAGGTCAGGTCGATGCTTGTTTGGTCGAGACATGGTCAAGGCTTGATTGAGGCCTAGTCGAGGTTTATGATTAAAAGAGTGATTGATATTTGGTCGAGACTGGGTCGAAAGGTTGGTCGGGGCTTGGATGAGCGTTGAATTCCCCTAGTGGCTGGGAAGAATGTTTGAAAGATTGGTCAAGGTTAGTTGAGGCTTGGTGTTCAGATTGACTGTGTTGATGTCGAATAAGGGGGTTAAAGGTAGCAAAGGGATGATAGTCTGGCGTGGAGGTCCTGATTTAGGTGATGAGGTTTGAGAAGCATGGGTTGGTGTTGATGATTTGTCTAAGGGGTGGGCAAGAGGATCCTTGATGAGAAGGGCATCCTTTTTTTGGTGTTGTCGAGTGACAGCTTTAAGAGCGCAACAATGCTCAGTGTCATGTCCCAATTTTTGATGATAATGACAAAATTTAGAGTTGTCGAACCAAGATGGTCTTGATCCGAGAGTTGATGAGTGGGGCATTGAGGAGGTTGAAGGTTTGTGGATAATGTGGTCGAGAAGAAAGGTGTCATTCCCTAGACATTGGTGAATGACAACCTTGAGGGCACAACAATGCTCAGTGTCGTGCCTAGGAATGTGATGATACGCATAAATTTGAGTGTCATCGAACCAGGGGGGTTTTGGTCCGAGAGATTGATATGGTTTAAGAGGTGGGAGATTGATGCGAGAGGACTACAACAACTACCATAATAGCAAGGCATAAGAACCTGCTAATGGGTCTGTGTGTCTTGTTGCATTGGGGTTTGATGACTTTGGTTTAAGAGGCATTGGTTGATGGATTGGAGGAGATATATGTCTGATGGGTTGAGAGAGTAATGGAGGTGACTTGCCTCTGTGAAGTATGGGAGTGGGAAGCACTCCTATTAAAGTGGATGGATGCGGGCCCAAAATTGAAGGTAATGATGAAGGTGGGGGAGGAGTGCTCCGATGTGGTCTAGTGGCCTTCTTTGGTTTGGGTTGAGGACCACCATTGTGTGAGGTGAGGTTAGATGCGGGTTTGGGTTCGGATGTGGACGGAGGTGAATGAGATGTAGTAATTTCAGACAAAAGGCAAGAGGAAACCGTGATTGGGTCTTCCTCGATCGAAATGGGTGAAGAGACTGGTTCTTCTCTTGGTGGAGAAGAAATAGGAGAGTGCGACTCCTCAAGAGGGCAGAGGGCAGGGATGATGGTGCCTTCTATTTGTGCTTGAGGAGTAGGCAAGGTAGGGTCCTACATTGGTAGGAGGAAAGACGAAGGTGTGGCTAATGACATCGGTATGGTCAAGGTGTTCTCCAGTATAAGAGAGGTCGATGGAGGACTAATGGGAGAAGAGGGTTCTTCTACCTGTGATGGATGAATAGGAGAAGAAGACTCTTCTACCTGTGAAGGAGGTTGGTCAGGGACAAGAGGCAAGATAGTATTGATCGTGTGAATATCATGCTCGTGGGAGTTGTCGGCCATGGTCTGGACGTTGTTTTGAGTAGGTGGTTGGTTTGGGAATGGTTGTTTGAAGATGTTGATGTGTTGGTTGGGTGGGGTGTTTGGGTTATCCAAAACAAGATCCCCCTTGTCGATCATGTCTTAGACTATGTTTTTGAAGGTTCGGCAATTGTCGATGTCATGGCCGTGGACGCGATGAAAGTGACAGAAGTTGGCCTCCCTATACCATGAAGGGAGGGCTTTTGAAGGGTCAAATTGAGGTGGTCAGATTAGAGGGAGATTGAGGACCCCCTGTTTGACAAGTTTTTCTAAAATGGAAGCGTATGATTCTCCAAGCGGAGTGTATGAACGCTGAATGTACCATTGTTGGAATTGTTTGGTGATGCTTGAAAATGTAGAAGGTTGAGAGTGATTAGTTGTTGTCGAGGATGGTGATCTAATGAACACAGTGTTGGCCACCCCTTTGGACTTGGAGTTGGTAAAAGAAGAAGTTCTGGGAGAAGAAAGGTCATTGGTTCTTGCATTAGTATTACGCAATTTGACCTTGTCTTCTTCAATAGCAATGAGTTTAAGCTTTCGGGCCATGGTGAAAGCTTCATCGAAAGTGCAAAATGTCTAAATCTACAAGGTAGAAGAGATGTGCCTGGCACATGCTCGAGAAAAGAACTCGATGAGCTCAGGTTGAGGCAAAGAGAAGGAGAGCTGGTTAATCAAGCCCCTCCAATGGGCGACAAAATTGACTATTGATTCATCGTCAAATTGCCTAATGGAGTAGAGGTCTGTGATTGAGACTTGTTTGGTGATGTTGATAGAAAAATGGTCAAGAAATAATTGGGCAAGTTGAATGAATGAGAAGATAGAATGCTTGGCAAGAGAGCTATACCAGTCAAGGGTGAGGCTAGAAAGTGACATGGGGAACGTGCGTAAAAGTAACGCATCATCATGCGCTATGAGGTAGCAGGCATGTCTGAATGCCCGTAGATATTGTTGCGGGTCTTCCTTACTCTAGAAGCAAGTAAATTTAGGAAGCTCCCACTGGTTGGGATATGGTTGGATAGGGATGGAAGGATGGATGGGTTCATTGCAAATTTTCTCATACGAGAGAGTATTACGTGAACCAGAAATATAGGTCTCGAGACTGGACATTTTGTCCATCAGCATTTTGATGATGTCTGCTGATGGATTGGTGGATGGGGTGCCCCCTAAGTTGTAGGGTGCTTGAAAGAGGCTAGAAGGGGCATACGACGTAGTCAGTTGCGCTTGTAGGGGTGCAACATATGTGTAACTAGTCACAGGGATAGAAGTGGAGGCCAAAGGTGGTTGGGTCATGAAGGTAGAAGGCATAAGTTGAGTAGACACCACCAAAGGTGGTTGTATGGTGGCATTAGGAAAAGGGGAGGTAGACACTCCTACATTTATGGGTGCAAGAGTGTGAGGGGTCGAGACAATCAAGTTCTGGTATGATGCAGAACTTGGTTGAATTGCGTGTAGTTGAGGGGGTAATGGAACCCTGATGGAGGTTGGTCTAAAAATAGAAGGGGAGGCCAAACTTTGCGTATTGGCCATGGGTTAATGGTTGAGGCAAAAGGCTGGGTAGCGGGTGGTGTTAGTGTCATCACCGCTTCACCTGAAAAGTCTCGAGTTGGGTTTCTTGCGAGATAGTTTTGGAGGGCTGTGACATTGAGGTCTAAGAATCTTTCAAAATCTTGGTCCCATTCAGGGACGATGGGGGTCTGAGTCAGGGTAGGAGTTCTTTCGGTCTCTGAGTGGAACTCCATTATAGGACTGGTTAGGGACAGGGAAGACGGAAGCAGTTGATGGCTAGTGTGGTTAAGAAGAGCCTTGGTTTGACTGTGCATCAAAACCATTCAAGGCAAGAGGGGGGAGGTTCCAGAAATTGTATTTTTTTAGTTTCAAAAACTCAGAATGTGGTTTTGGCAGAAAAAGGGTCAGGTTTTAGGCTATTGTTTTGAAAAAGGACTGTGACAGTGACTGACGTCAGTTTGAAAACTGATGTCGGTGAGAAAAAATGGCCGACGTTGGTCAGATAACCGATGTCGGTGAGAAAAGTTGCCAACGTCGGTGGTAAGACCGATGCCGGTGACTGTGGTTTCCAAAAAATCAGAAAACTTGAAGATTCTTGGAAAAAAGGAAAAAGAACGTCCTCACTACCTCAAAAAACTAGATATGAATAGAAAATAAGATGAAGACAGGCAAATCCTAAATGTTAAATTCCTAGGAATAATTTTATTAGCATCGTGTTGGCTTATGCCTTAGAAAGTGTTTAGGAAGTTTGGTTTATGAGACGGGTCCTAGAAGAAGTAGTCTAAAGATGGTTTCAGGTATGTTTAGGTGCTCAAGAGTCTGGGTTAGGTTCCGTACATGGCCTGGTGCTAAGGAGCAAGCTCCCCTCACTTCACGAGCTCAGTGATAAGCTGGTCTCGCTTAGCCAAAATATACTTTCCCTAGAGATTAGACTCTGCCAAAGAACAGAGTGGGCTTTCCCCTTGGTGATGAAATCCAAGTAGGATTGCCGGTACGGGTAAGGTATCTGCTGGGGGATGAAATCCCAGTCAGGCCTTGTCTCAGGTAAGTTTGATGTTTGATTTGGTGCAAGTGGTTCGGTTGTGTAACATCAAGTGATCTACGATTAATTCAATATGCGGTTATTAATTACTAAGTGTGGACTAAGAAATGCAAGCAAGCAGAAATGGAATGCAATGTATTTTAAGCCCCAAGTCGAAATGTTAAGTTGGAATGAAAACAAGTTGAGAAAGGGTTGAAGAATATGATTTTTGACTAGCCTATGAAATGCAAGAAAAGAAAGAAAAGTTATTTTTAATCCTGCTTATGATGTTGTTTAGAAGAGAAGAAAGAGGTGAAAAGGGAGAAACCTAATGCACCTATATGAATGAAAAGAAAAGGAACCCAAGGAAGACCCTAGTGTCCCACCGGGCATGCCAAAATGTTTCTATGCTATTTTGCTTTCTACATTCAAATAAGGGAAATGAGAAACTAAGAGAAAATGGTCTGAGGCTAGATGTTACCTAGATTTAGTCATGTGCACCGTTATCCAGACGCCGTGAGAACTCCTCTTTGGTTGTGGAGGATGACACCTGCAAGAGAAAGAGACTAAGACAAAGAAGGTGTTAGATGAGGAGATGGTGGGTTGCCAAGCAAAAACTTGATCCCAGAAGCAAAATATTGAGGGATGTCAACCCACTGATTGATAAAAAGATGTCTGATAAATAGCAGAATGATAAAAGACTGCAATGATAAATATTGAAAAGGAAATGGAAGAAAATGCTTACCTGAATGTTGCTATCAGCCTGGTCACAGTCACTGACGTCGGTGGTCCTACCAGCATCAGTTATTCAAGGTTTCCAACATTGGTTAGTCTACCGACGTCAGTTGGGGCAGTGGTCTCTGCGGCTGGCGTCGGTCGGGGTAGTAGTCTGTGGACGGGTCTGTGGTCTGTAGATAGGGCTGAAAAAGTGGTCTAGATGGGTTTATGGTTTTGGACAGATCTGAGAAAGGGTCTGGGTTTTGTTAAGGGTATGAGAGTTTTGTAAAGGTCTGGGATAATGGACAGAGTGTTGAAAAGGGATAGAGGGGCAGAGGAGGCAAATAGGGAGACAGGGAAATAAGGATTCAGGTTTGGCCTGGTTGACAGTCTGGTCTGGGGGGTGATATTACTAGAAAGCAATAACTGAAAACATAATGAAAACACAGACAATATACATACATGTGGCCTGTAGAAGGAGTGCTGCTGATACCTATCCCTATTGTTGATGTACCCTATGTGGAGGACCTAATGTTGGTGTAGAAAACTGATGCTATTGCTGGTGTAGAAGCCCTGTGAGAGGGAGAGTGAGAGCTCTGGCTTGAAGATTGGTAGATTGATTGGCAGAGTAGTGGATGGTCGAAGACTAAAGATTCAAGGATTCAAGAGTCCGATCAAGAGTAGGGGCCAAGAATTTATGATTAGCCTCACCAGAGGTTAGAAATTTAGTTTAAGTAAAACTGATGTTGGCGATCCCGCCGGTGTCGGCCGACATTTGACCAACCTCGGCGGGTGGAGAATGAGTAAAAGAGCCACCAAGCCCATTCTCCATCCGTCAAGTGCATGATCCGTTAGAGAATTGTCGAAGGTTGGGCTAAATACGCACGAGAGTTGGTTAGGCGGTTAGAAAGAAGTAAGAATAGGTCTTGGGTGAGTCACAGGGTGGGAAATAATCCAAGGCGAGGTGTCAGATGAGGTGTTATAGGTGATGTGTCAAAGGGAAGGATATTAATAATAAATTATTATTTATAAATTAGTAAGTGCATGGTTTAGGAATGGGTTAGGAATGGACCAAGAGGGAAGATGACCAAGGGTTAGACACGATTTCGGTGTCTACAAGAATAAACATAAAAATATTTAAAAATAGGTCCCAAATCAATGGAAACATAAAAATAAGGACCAAAGGAATCCAAAAATGAAATTACCAGTATAGAACCAAATTGTTATTGGTCAAAATATCCAAATAGAAAAATTTGAGACAATGGAGAAAGAAGGTGGATCTATAAACTCAAGAAACATAGAGAATAGAGAAAACAAGAAGCATATAAATAGAACAAACCACACAAAGAATAATATAGAGTTAAAAATGAAACAAGAGATGTCACAAGTGTCAAAAATATGAGAAAAACTACCAACAAAATCCTAATTTAAAATAGTGGTCCTTACACTCATAAACACACTAATATCATAACAAATCTCAGCCCTATACTAAAATTATGTATCTAAAATATGAACATAGTCTTTTAATGTAGTTAAATGGGCATTTAAGTTTAATTTTCATGGTAAATTATTCCATTTAAGTGGCAAAAAATTCCTCATCTATGACATCCCACTCATTTTACCTAGTTTATAAATTGTCATGTTACATTAAAGGTTGAGTTAGGATCTTATTTATTTGACCTAACCTAACAAAGGTTTGTATTTTCATTCTCTTAAATGTGCCTCATTATTTACATCACTCTTTTGATTTCATTAATCATATTGGTATAACTTTTTTTGTTTGACTCATTGACAGATAGATATACATGAGACTATTATTGATTGTGGCAATAACTCTTAAAACTTACACATACCTAGTAATACATCAAGGAATTAAAATGTAAAATTATTGAGCACATATGCATTTTTTAAACAATAATAAAAATTGTTTTAAAAACTAAAAAATAATATTAAATAATTAGTTTTAAGAATATCGTATAGGTTATAAAACCAACCCAAATATATATCAAACATACCACAAAAATCACACAATTAGATTTAAAAAACACAATGTTACACACCTCGATGACAACAACAAAAAAATACCCAAAAAATAAATAATGCTAAAAAAACTATTTCTCAAAGATGTTGACATAATCAATTCTATCTCAAGCCAATTATATGGAACTAGAGTAGGATTTTAAGGGTATAATAATTATAACTAAGCATTGATTGGTAATAAGGTATATTGAATTATTATAAATATGTGTGACTTATTGAAATATTTAATAAATGTGTGATGATGACTCAACCCCATAAATTATTTTGAAAACATGATAAATTAATTCAAGGTACTTATATAAAGAGAGAATGATTGGATTATGATAAGGCATGTGCATTGTCATAAATAATAGTTTATTATGTTTAGTCATCAACCCCATAAAATTTATTAAAAAATACATTAGATAATATTTGAAGGCATGGAAAAGAGAGAACAATTTCATACCTAAATAGTTTTTAAAGGATCACCTTTGATCAAATGAGCATCTACACAAATAATAATCATATCTTATTATTCTTATTGCCTAGATCTAAGAACCTTAACAAAATTAAACATTTAAAAATAACACAAAATATGAATATGTACTACATTAATTTGTGCTTATTTTCATGTTTTTTAAACTAATCATTATTTCCATTACCCATATCTATGTTTTTGATTTACACTTTCAATTATTTGGCATTTAGTCTCTTTTCTTTTCTTGTTTTCCTAATTGTGATTTTATAAAAAAAAATCAAATTGTAGTTTTTGGAACTAAACTAGCCATGGGAGCACATGCAATATTACCTTGATTATTTTCCTCTATAAAGTTTCTTGTCAAATGAAATATAATACAAATTCTTGGGACTATATATCTATAGTTATGACTCACTCTAGAAATGCTAGAATTTTTTGAAATCAATAAGCAATAATAAAAATATATAAAATAAACCAACCAAATGAATTGATTATCAACTAGCTAGAAATTTACAAAAATAATTTGTCTCTATATAGTAAAATCAATATGTATCATCTAACTTTGATTTTGACTATGTAATATACATGTGTACAACACCATTAACATAAATATTCATATGTGAGATGAAGCGGTCAAGTGTTTTATTATTTTTGGGAATCTAGTGTTTAGATACTAAATAATAAAGGTTTAGAAGAATAAGAAAAAAATAGTTTAATGGGGTAAAATATAGATTTAAATAGGTAATTTTACAAGAAGAAGAAGAATAAACTTATCTTAAATCATGTTGAAATGAATGATTCCAGGGCTGGTAATTGAAAATTAAGACTGAGACACTATCAATAATTTAAACTTGGATTTTGTTTTCTAATTGGATAAAAGCACCAAAATAGACCCTAGTGTTTGGTGCTATAGTCCCTCCCTAGTGTTATTGTCCTCAGGATCTAATCTTTTTGGTTTTTATTTTCTAGGTCAGTGTGAGCTTGTGTACTAAATTTTAGGGGATAGAAGTTAGTAGATCTTGTTGTAGGTTCATTTTAGTCTTAAATACCTATATCCATCTACACATATGCAAAAATGAATACATAAAAATCAAAAAGGGGAAAAACTAAGTTAGGGGAAGAATGATGACATGATCTAAAACCCCTACTATGTTGACTACTACCTGCATTAACTCTCAATCTAGTGTCTCAAATCAAATGTAGTTCTCCCTTAGGGAACATGCATGATAGATGCAAGAATGACTTTCACCTAGGCCCTTCCTTGATCAAGCATGCAAGTCTATGTGTGATGTAGAGAAATTGAGCTATACTATTGATTAATTTTTTATTATGTCTAATGTGTCAAAGTAGTAAGTATTAGATATAAAATGCCTTGTGTATTCCTTTATATAGGAAACTTGTTATTTTGAATTTAATAGCTTTATTTTCATTTGGCTGACTTTGGAAAACTTAAGAACAAAGCAAATAAAATGGGTAAGACTCATCTTACAGAAGAAACTGACCATTAGATCTTAATTTGACTTTAGACAAGAGTTCTAGAAACTAGACACCCTAGGTTCCAGTGTTGTAGTCCAATCCCAATGCTCTTGTCTTATAGAATGTGGACCCGGGGGTAGAAAAAACATGGAAAACCTAACTTGGTTGAGGTGGAATGACTATTTGAAAGGCTCAAGGTGATCAAGAATGGTTAAAAATATGACTCAAGCTTACAACAAGACCCAAACGGATAAAATAAAAGACATGGCTAAATGTGTAAAAAGCTCATATTTTCCAGTCAGAGTCTCCTATGAAAGGACTATGAAAACACATGATATGTGTGTTTTCTTGACCAATTTAGGGTGTATAATTTTTCCCCCTTTCAATCTAGTGATGCAATGAAATGAAGTACTAGATTAAAATAAAGAAAGAAGATGTGTACTTGAACTTATCTACATGGAGATAAACATGCTGAAAAAAAGGGTCCAACTTCCTAGCCAGAGAAGTGGATGGAAAATTGAATAGTGCTTAGAGGAAGAAGGAATCCCTAAAATATATGCCCCCTATACTAAATATAAATAGTGCTTGGAGAAAGAAGGAATACCTATAATAGATTCCCCCTTTATTGAATCTGACTAGAAATGAAAAATGCTCATAGGCCCAAAACCAATGTCTACCCTATATCCCACATAAACTCATGTAATTTGGAAAGTGTTTATAGAAACTATATTATATGAAGAGAAAGATATGTCATGTCCCCACTCTGAATAATCTAAACTAGAACTAAGAAGTGGTCATAGGTCTAAAATAAATGTCTTTCTCTATCCCACACAAACTCCTAGGTTTGGGTGATGGTATGGACCAATTGATCTAGATGATCATATGGTCTAACCTAGTGATAACTTGGGTATGCTTGGGTGTAATCTAAAAACTTTTGGTAAATGTGTAATAAGAAAATGGCATGTCTTGCCATTCTAATCTATATAATACTGGATTATGAAGATTATGAACATTTGTGCCATGCCCCAAAATTTGGTATGTGAGTGATGCATATATTTAGTCTAGTAATCTATATAACCACATGTGAAATGAACTATCATGTCATGTCCCATGTGAAAAATTAGAGATCAAAACAATGTGATCTACACTATGCCTATAATCTCCTATCTGATCTATATTGTGTCATGTTGTATAAATCTATATATGTAAGACATGTAGTGATGTACATGCCCCCAAATATGATATCTAGATTGAATCTATATCAAAGTCACTATGAATCCATATGATCTAAACCACTATATATCTAAGTAATCTATGTATCTATAACCTAAAGGTATGTCCCTCTGAATGTCTTGAGTAATGTTGAATGACCCGCGTAATCTAAATCACTATATATATTGACCCATCTAAGCTGATTCTAATAATCTAATTGTTAGAGGTGTAAGAACCATGGTGTATCCATCTATGAGAGTGGATAGGTGTACTAGGTAGGTGTAGTAATAATAATAGTACAAATGATTCCCCTTTTGGGGAGAGGGATAAGATTTGTAATAGAGGAGGTTGAGCCAAAAGTGATGACTAGTGGTGTAATGCTAGGAGCAAGGTTGGTATAGTTTTGAATTGATTTGATAATTTGATTGATTGTTTAGACTAAGTTATTTTAAAGTTTAATGATCTTTGATTGGTGAGGACCAATTTATATAAAATTTGAACAAGTTGTTATTGGTGAGGATGAAGTTGTATGTATTTAGGTACAAAATAGGTATAGAGATGTGTGTGTTCCATAGTAGGTGAATGATGTAACAATAGATATAGGTTTTCTTGATATCAAAGAAATTATTGTCATGGTTATATGGAATAAAATAGTTTGTAAAATGGAGCTACGATGTTCAATTTATGGGCAAAATGGTATTTTTCTTTGAATGAAAAAAAAGTTGTTTGATATAGGAAAATTGGATTGATTCTTGATTCATTTATGCATTGACTACAAGCTATGAATGTCATTTATCCTAATCTAAGCCTAGGAGGTGGGCATATTAATCTAAGTCAACAAACCTAAATTAGTTAGGCAAAAGTTAAATAAAATGTGTGTGTGTGTGTGTGTGTGTGTGTGTGTGTGTGTGTGTAGTGCCAACATCATTTTTATTATTAAAAAATAGATAATTATAATAGAGTCTTGATATTAATTAGGTTTTTAATGATTATATTGATTAAATAATGTAATTAGACATATTTGATAGTAGATGGCAATGACAAGGTATCTTGATCAAAATATTATGGACATGGCAATGATATATAAAACAATACATGTTGGAACATCAACACACCAACATAAGAATGTGGAAAATATGTGTTAAATTCTTTTGGTTGCATCATGTATTCCCAAGTTCAATTAAGTGTGTTTTATATCACCCTTCCCAATTATTTTTTTTAAATCATACATAACAAACTTAGATCTTACCCTAGTCAACAACAAATTAAAATATTTTAGAAAATTAGGAGATGAAGAAGGTTTTTTGAAATTTTAATTATTAAGTAGCTGATAGGTCATGTACTAATTTATTTAATATCCACAAGTCCTTATAAGATGTAAATAATAAGTAATTGAGACAATAAATATTTCAATATTTAATAAAATAATACAATGGATAAACAAATCCAACTTCTTGATCCAATAATTTATTTATGAAGAGAATAATGGGTTTAAATTTTAAATAAAATATGTTTGTGATGCAAGAGTATAATGAGATATTGGAAATATTACATCACTTAATACACATATATAGTTTTAATTCTAAGTTTGTAGGCAATGCCATAGTTATTTTGAAAATATTAGGTTTAGATCTTATACGATGTTTGGGATCTCTAATTTTGAGACTTCCTCAAATCATTGGGTACTTTAATTTGTTAGCATATTGAGGTTCTAATGATGGACTTGTTATTTAATATCTTGAGGATTATTTATATATTCTCTTGGCCTCCATGGATTATCTTTATATCCTAGTTTGCTTTATTTTCCTACAAAGAATAATAGCTTTCCACTTGCCATAATCTAATGAGATCCTTATACAATCTTTACCTATTCATTTTTAGATTACTTTTTTAAAAGAGGTTTTTCCAAATGTCATCCTATTATGGACTTTAGGTTTCAACTACATTTAATCGCTAAGGATCAAACATGCTAACTAATACAATATTTCAACACTTGTCACATTATCATGAGATCTCACTTGGTTATTTATCACCTTTAGGTCTCAATTTTTCCATTTCCTCTATGAAATTATAATTCAATATGTGTAATATTCTTTTGGAATCCTAAATGTTGACATTTATATATGCTTTGAGGTTTAAATAGGCTATGTTCAATGAGATTAATATATTTTCTTAATATAGTGAACTTGACTCATACATGTTGGCTCTTGTTTATATTCTCAACTCTATGTTTTCTTCTCCATTATTCATTAATCATTGGAGTTTTTCTATAATGACATATATTGAATTAAAATGTCATGATACTCTAATTTTTTTATTCACTATTATTTTTATCTTAATATATATCTTGACTATTTTATTGATCCCTAAAATTAGCTGACAACTAGACAAGTGTGTGCTTACATGCTTCAGTTGATTTCAATGTCATTATCTAATAGGCATGCATAATATAAATCATATAACTTGTGTAAGAACCTTAAATAAAATTTATATAAAATTAGATGTCAATTTTAGAGCCATATCGATGTGTGCTACATGACAAAGTGGTAGGACCCAAGGAAAAGAAGCTAAATAGACCCAAGATTCATTAAGGAGATTACAGGGGAAAGTGATAGGTGGATTAAATAGATACAAATAATAGCACTAAGTTATGGTGGTACAATGACATATGGTATGGTAGTTGGCATTGGGATAAGCCAAAAATTTAAATATGGGCTAGGTGGTAATTTTTAATGTTGATAGATCCTTGGTGGGGAAAAGGGTATAAAAGTAGGCCAGCTTGAAAATATGAGAGACAAAAAAATATATAAGAAGGAAAAATAAGAGAGATGATTGTTGGCATCCTAGGTTGTATCCTAGCTGAGAAGGGGATTGTTCAGGTCCTCTTTCTCAAATCTAGTTTAACATTGGAATGACACTATGTTGTGGGTCTCCTAATCTTGGGTCAAACCTCTGAATAAGTCTAACTTCTTTTTGGATATATCACCTATACTAAACATAAACTAGATTCTTGTTGGGAAAATAGGAGAGAGATTAACAATAATCTATGAAAGCATATAAAAGAGGGTGATGCACCAAATATTTTGATCCTTATAATTTCACTAGACACAATATAGGACACATTAAAGACTAATAAACATCACTTCATTCACTCTTTGATTAGTTTCCACATAAGTATTTCACAATAAAGTATTGACTAGTTATCAACCTAGCATGGGAGGGAAGTTGTCCACTTCCAAATTGACTAAAAGACTATATATGAACTTAGAATGACCTATGATAACTACCAAAACAATACATGAAAGTGAGAAAACTTAGACAAAGATAAGGAAAACATACATTCACTTAACCACATCAATGAATTCATAAGACACACTTCAACTCAACTTGTAAAATGGAGGGGAATTCAGTCTTTTATTGCATCAAATAGGTGTTACAGTACAAATATTGGTAGACCCTAGACAAGCCAAAGAGAGGGATCATTTTTAAGGCTTAGAAGCCTATATTTATACCAGAATGGGATGAAAGAGATGGGGATAATGCATAAAAGTATGGAAAAGGGAGCATAATGACCAAGATTTCCAATCATCTGAGGTTGATTCAGTTATAATGCTTAAGATTAATTTAGGAAGGATCATAACACTTATGATTACTTCTAGAAGGTGGATACAACAACCATATCAATCCCTTTTAATCTATTTCTACCTATATTAATTCTCCTTATGGTTATAATTGTAGTATCAAGTCATCTCTAAGTTGAATTTTGGTGTCAATGAAGTTATAACATTTGGATCAATTTTTTATAATCTTATTCTGATGTTTTTGATTAATTAAGGCAGTAAACTAGGGGCTGAACCCTATATAGTCAAAAAAGATAGGAAGGTTGGCAAATAAAAGATGCCAGCACCGAACCAATGGCACAGCTGAGAAACAAAGTCAGAAGCAAAACCAAACACTAGAAAGACTAGAGTCAGAAAGGATGAAACTACATAACTATAGAATTAACAAGATCCTTAAGATTCTCATTGTCCACATTGTCAGCATTCCCTGGATTACCCACCGCTTCCAACATAGTCATATTCAACAGAATGTTATTTCGAAGGCCTTTGGCAAAGACCTTTTCTAGCTTTTGAATGTCAACCTTTAAGGCCCCAATATCTATTTTCCAATCATTCTCATTCTCCAAACCCTCACCAGCTTCTTCTACATGCATCTTCTCCTTATTATTAGCAGTTCCCCTAGAATCAACACCCTACTCTTCAGTGACCTCAAAAACCTAGGAAGCCTATTTCCCACCAGTGTCCTCTAAATTTTCTTGAATTTTTGGCTCTTCATACCCCAATTACCACCTCGAGCTTCAAATAAGTAATAAGCCCTCGGTTCTATTTACACTAAATGTAGATGTGAATTCTCATTTTACAAAATAGCCCACCATGATGACGTCTACTTTTATGCTTGAAAATAATTCCCCCTTGGTTTTCATGATGTGACTCTCACACCTCCACCTCATGATACAAGGAATTAATCATGACAATCAAGGAAGTACTAAGGTTATCATTTTCCATGATCCACAATGACCTTCTCCATGTGGACCACCTTTGAAAGCTATCTTCGTCATCAATGTGCATCATTCATGCTCCATCATCTCCTTCTGAATGATATCTCTAATGTTTGGGGGTATATGAGCCTCTTGTCACCATACCCTCCATCCTGAGAATTGCTAACCAAGGTTGGCACAAGCATTAGCAACCCTGTTACCTTCTCTGTAGGTGTGGGTAATCTCAACTTCAGAAAACTTTTGTAAAAGGAACTGGATGTCCATAATAATGTCTTTTAGATGGATACCAATGATAGATGCTTTATTAATAGTATATATGAACAAATTAGAATCTCCTTGAATATTCAAATTTCTAATTCGTAGGGATATAGCTAACTTTAATCCCCAAAGTAAGGCCATAGCTTCAACATAGTTATTGCTCTGGAAACCCATGCCACCAGCATAGACAGCAGATATCCCTCCTTTTTCATTTCTTATTATTCCTTCTCCACTTGATTTACCACTCAACTTGGATGCCCCATCAAAATTGAGTTTCATCCAATTGGGTTTAGGTGGTATCCATTTAGTATGAAGTCTCTAAAGAATTTTGGAATTATCATGCCTAGGGATAAGGTTTAAAACCTTCCATTTGGCAGCAATTTGACTTTGAAATTTAGATAGGGGTTTCTCTGCAACACTAATATGAGTTGTTGTAACACTTTCTAAGATGGTCCTAGCAAAGGAGTTAAACACCTGAGCAACATTTATAGTAGTGTCCCTAAAAATTTTGTGATTTTACTCTTTCCATAAAGTCTAGCTCAAGCATGGCAGAGCTTGATTCCATAATTCCTTAATCCAGGGATGTGTGAAGGTTAAGTTCCAACTAAGAATTACTTCTTTAAGGTCAAAATTGCAAACCCATTCAATGCCAAAGTTGTTAATTATTGTGCCCCATAAATCCCAGGTAAACTCACAGTGTATGAATAGGTGTGAAATTGATTCCTCTCTAGAACCACACAAAAAACATCTGTTGACCAAAGTAAACCCCCTCTTTTGAAGGTTGTTCTGAGTAAGGATTTTGTTATGGGCAGCAGCCCACCAAAACAAGTTAATCTTTGGAATGAGTTTATGATTCCAAACCTTTTTCCATACCTCCTTATTCTGAGCTTCAAGTGTAAGTAGATGATAGGTAGATTTGACAGAGAATGATCTATTCTTATCCAGCCACCAGTATTGTTCATCCTCCTGAGGGAAGAGTGGGATTCTGATGTCTTGAACACATTGTTAGATCTCCCAAATTCTTGGGATAATCTCAATCCTGTGCATACAACAATCCAAAATGTTTTTCCAGCTCCTTATCCCATTGTTATTTTTCATATAATCACTAACCCTATCACCAAATAACTGAGTAGTCAGGTTTATAATTTCTCCATAGTTTCCTTGGGAGATGAGAGGCTTATCCCTTAACCAATTATCCTCCTAGAATTTAATCTACTAGCCATTTCCAAGCTTCCACCTAATTCCCTATTTGAGAAGACTTCTACTTTTTAGCATTTTATTCCATATCACATACCCCTGGGGTAATCCCACCTATTGAAGAAAGTTGGAATCATCAATGTTATGCATGTATTTGGCATACATTATATCCCCCCACTCACTATTATTGTGGATCAAATTCCAACTAACTTTCGAGAGGAGGGCTTTATTCATTTTCCTAATGGATCTTATATTAAGTCCACCATGAGATTTTGGGAGACACACTTTTTCCCATCTGACTAAAGACATTCTCTATTTGTCTTCCACTCCCATCCATAAAAATTTCCTTTGAATCTATTCTAGCTTTTCAACAAAATATGTAGGAATTTTAAAAAGAGACATGAAGTAAATAGGAATACCTTGCAAGGATGCCCGAAGAAGTTGCAGCTTACCCGCATTACTGAGTAGTTTCCCCTTCCACCCAAGAAGTTTCCTCTGTGTACGTTCCACAATACCATTCCAAAAACTTGAAGATACCTCTTTGACCAAGAGTGGGAGACCTAGGTAGGTAGATGGTAGGCCAGCCTCAGCATAATCTACGATATCAATGATTATATGTCTAAGTTCATTGGGAGTGTTGAAGAAGTACACATTGCTTTTCTAGAAATTTATTCTTTGTCCTGAGTCTCTGGCATAATCATTAAGTATATTCTTCCATCTTCTAACTTTGATCACTGATGAGATGAAAAATAAGATGGTATCATCCACAAACTATTGTATAGCCATAGGATGAAGGGAAGAGGCAAGTTTGATGCCTACTAGCATTTTTGAAACTATATCTGCTTGTATGTATCTTCCCAGTACCTCAGCCATAATGATGAATAGGTACGGGGAGAGAGGGTCTCCCTAATGAATTCCTCTCGAGGAGGAGAAAAACCTTCTAGGAACACCATTAACCAGCACTGAGAATTTAGCAGAAGAGATCGCATTCCATAATAAGCAAGACAATTTATCATTAAACCCAAATTTTCTAATCACTTGGAATAGAAAAGTCCATGAGAATTTATCATAAGCTTTGGATATATCAAGCTTTGAGGGCCATCCCAGGGATTTTGCTCTTATCCATGGAGTGGATAGTCTCATGTGTGGTGATCACAGCATCAAGAATCTATCTACCCAAGATGAAACCTTTTTGAGCAGGAGAAATAATTTTGTCAAGAAAGGGTTGAATTCTCAAAACCAACAGTTTAGTACATATCTTATACACAGTGTTGCATAATCTAATGGGTCTGAAATCAGCAAGGTGTAAAGGTTGAGATTTTTTAGGAACAAGTACAATTAAGGTATTATTGACTTGTTTCAAAAGTTTTCCAGACCTGAAAAATCATGAACTGCAGCCGTGAGGTCCACTCCAACAATCTCCCAATATTCTTGAAAGAATATAGGAGGAAAGCCATCAGGACCTGAGGCTTTAAAAGTGCCCATGGAGAATAAAATAGCATGTACTTCTTCATTGGATACAGGCTTTAACATTTCTATATTGTCTTCTTCTATTATCAAACAGGGGATTTTATCAATGAATTGACTCATAGATCTATCAATTCTATCATTATTGTTTTCTTTCGTAAGCAGATTCTGAAAGAACACCCTAGCTTGCTCCCCTATTTCATTATCCTTAGTAATAATGTCTCCATTATCTAGGACAAGCTTAGTTATTGAGTTGCCTTTTCTATGTTTCATAGTTGAAAGATGAAAAAAAGTAGTGTTCCTATCACCCTCTTTAAGCCATTGAACACAAGATTTTTGTTTCCAGAAAACCTCTTCCCTTTCCATCAGATTCTTTCATTCTGAAGATAGACTATTCTCTTCTTCTAAGGTGCCCTCAAAGTCATCCCCTTGATCAATCAGTTGCTGAATAGCCTTGAGTTTTCCCATTATTTTTTTCTTCTACTAGAAAACTTGCCCAAAACTATATCTATTCCAGCCATAAACTTCTTGTTTAATGTGCTAGAGTTTCTTGACTATTCTAAACATGGGATTACCTTAAATGGGAATATTCCACCATTGAGCCACCATTTTTATAAAACCTTTGTGTTTAATCCACATAGCTTCAAAATGGAATGGAGGAGGTCTGTGATGTCCCTGATCTCTCCAATTGAAGATAATCAGGCAGTGGTTGGACATGGTTCTAGGTAGGGCCTACACCTGCATATTATGATAATCATTCCAGTTGCTTGATATTAGAAATATATCTAATTTAACTTGAATCATTTGATCTCCTCTTATTCTATTGGTCCAAGTAAAATTTTGGTTCTGCAGCTCTATGTCCAATAATCCCCAATCATTGATGAATTCAACAAAGTTGAACATGTTGTCCGAGTAATCAATAATTCCACCCTATTTTTTAGAGGGGTATAAAGGTGTGTTAAAATCTCTGGCTAACATCCATTTAGAATTCTGAGGATTATTCCTGTAGCTACTTAGTTCTATCCATAATTTCTATCTCAAAGCTCTGTTATTTGGTGCATAAACATTTACCAACGTCCAGTTTAAGGAATTCATGGAAAAATTGGTAATCAAAAAGTGCTTATTATGGGCCATAAGAGATCCTTGGATTTTATCACTATTCCACATAGTGACAATCCCTCTTGAAGCCCCTTTAGTAGGAATAATACAAAAAGCTACCTTAGGCCATATATAGTCAGCAATTTTTGCAAAATTCTCCTCTTTCATCTTGACTTCTTGGAGTAATAGAATATCTAGTTTATTATCTAAACTGTAGTTTTTAACCTCAAACTACTTTGAGGGACTATTAAAGCCCCTCAAATTCCATTATAATATTCTCATTTATAGAGTTTGGAGGGTTGGGACTCTAGTGTTTTCTATTTTCCACTAGCAATCTCCCTAGCAATCTCTCTTTGTCTTGTTTCCCTTAGGGTTGGCCTCCCTTGTTTGGGCTCAGTACCAACATCTACATATTTTTTACCTTTTCAGATATTTTTCTTTGGGGTAACCCATTCTTCCTTTTCATTGTTTCCATCTTGTCCTACTACCCCTATTGCCAAGTAGTTTCCTACTTGGCCTCCATCTTCCAGATCACGAAAAAAGTCTGTATTTGACTGTGGATTTGGTACTCATTGAGTGTGACTTTAAAGTGTTACTTCTTCCTATCCAATCCTTGAAACTGTGTCATCTTCATTGACTTCCTTAAGCAAAAGGTCCCCTCCTACCCCTTCCTTAAACATATTAGTCTATTTTTCTAAAGTGTAGACTATGTTAAATGTGGCCTTGTGACTATCATCAAATCCTATATTCTCCTTTGGGACCTCTTTTCCCTCACTACTGATGATATCCTCCTTTCTCTTCTCCTCCTCTCCTTTTTTAGCCTTCTGACTATCATCTAATCCTATATTTTCCTTTGGGACAACTTCACCTTCACTGCTAGGGGTAGCCTCCTTTCCCTTCCCCTCCACTCCTTTTCCTATATTGTCAGGAATTTCCACATTATTCTCTATTTCCTGCTTGCTATTCACTTGCTCCTCCTCTACATTCTAGGAATCCTCTTTCATCCCCCTTTGCTTCACTTTGCATTGTGTCATTAGATGTCCCTTCCTCTTACATATTTGATAGAAAGTGGTAGCATTCTCATAAGTAATTGGCTGAGTCCAGGTTCCATATTTAGAGTTTAGCTCAATGGATGTAGGGAGAGTCTTATTTATTTCAAAATTAACATAGAGTCTAGCATACACACATCTAGACTTAGTTTTGGTTATATGATCTGAGGTGACATATTGACCAATAGAATTTCCAATGTCTGTGAAGATTTTTTCATCCCAAAATTCCAAAGGGAATCTTGGTAATCTTACCCAAGTAGGTGTTGTCTTATTGAGGTCCGAGTTAGGATCAAATCCTAGTTTCCATGAGCATAAGGCTAGAGAATGTGGTCCAAATAGCTAGGGACCTCCAGCAAGGGTAGCGATCATGTCCTCCCTATTCATATATCTAAAAAGGAATAGACCTCTAGCCATGGATGTGATTGAAACAATACCTTTGACTTTCCACCTAGACATAATCCATTTTTTAAGCATTTTGGTATTAAGACAAAGAAAAAAACTTACCAACTAGCATAAGGTCTATGGATGCTACTATTTCCTCCACCAGATCATCTAGGATACTCAACACCTTACCTTGTGAGAGAATAGGGAGGCTCGACATGCCTTTTGATGGACACGTCTTTTCACCTATGAGTGCCTTCTTCCATCCATTGGATGGACTATCCCCTAATAGATTCTTGGACAGATCCCCAGAGGTACTGCTACCTGTAGTAACCTCCATTGGATATGTGGTCCCACCTGTCGCACTCAGGGGGCCCAACTAGGTGGGAAAAAACTAATTTTAAATATTGTCCACACGCTTCGCTCCTTCACTCTAGTTTTCAACTCATCTATTGAGATAAGTATATTAAGTGTTAATTACCTGTGATGTATCTTATTCTGATGTTGATTGTTCCTTACTAGTTCATTTATGGATCAAGGTATTTATTTCCATAATTTTTACACTTCTCTTTATTGCATTTGTCTTGGGTATATTGATTTTTTGACTTGATTCTCATCATTGATCTCTTTAGCATGATTGAATGCATGCCATTGGATCTACTTAGACCAACTAACTTAATTCATTGCTCATGTGTTGTTGGATATTTTGATTTGATTGAATGTGGCTCTTCCATTTGGTAGTTCTATGTTTGGGATCAATATCCTTTGAGGATTTTAAACTCAAATGGTTAGTTCTCATGGATTAAGTTTTATGTCTCTGTTCACATCTTATTCTCCTTACTTAAATTTAAAGGCTTATATTTATAGATAGAAATTACACCAAGGTACCAAACTTGTAGGGAATCATTAAGGCATAAAATCCATCATCTTAAGGAAATCTTAGGACTAACCTAACTCACAAGGTGAACTAGCATGATATGTTATGTTTCAAATGATAAGGTGTCAATTTGACTTGTGGAGGAAAATTTGACATAATTATGGTGCCACAGCTAGGAATCATTCCTGCTATGCTTGAGAACTAGACCATTTTCATGACTCTTGGATTTATAAATAATGACAAGTTTGATTCATGGATGTAAATAACCATTTTGACTAAAGGAAGACAAAAATTCCACCAAAATAAGAAGGAAAACACAAAAAATAGGGAAACTAACTAAACAAACAAATGTGTTAGGGAAGCACATGGAGGGAAACAAGAAGGAAAACTAATTTAACTAACCATTACAAGGCATGATCAACCTAGATCAAAATGGAAACTCATGAATTCACTCATTCCAAAAGATGGTACAAGTTGTAAAGTAGGATGCTTATTGAACATGACCTTTGGTGAGGCACTCTTCTTGCCTACTAACTCTCTTAGCATATTCTCAAGTGAGTTATCAACATCAAACTAGTCACCAATAAAGACAAACTCATCTTGTACTTCAAAATCTTTTTCATATTGCTTATCATCTACAACCTCATCAAGTGATATCTCATCTATGCATTGTCCTTGAGTGACCTCATTATTCTTACTATCTTTTGTAAGTTCATTAAGCTCTTTAAGGAGCTTTGAATAGTCAACCCAATCTATATCATGATCATGAATGAGTGACTCTTGATCAAATTTATCATAAATATGATACTTAAAAGATAACATATCCCTACAAAGTTCCCCAATATTTTGTGTTAAAGAGTTGTCAATGATGTCATGTTGATGTCATGGAGGTGCTCTAGTGAGTGGATGAAGTTCCTTGATAGTATATGTGACAATGACAAAGTGTGAAATGTGTTTGTCTTAATATGCTTGAAATATGCTTAGTTGATCTTCTATTTTGGCATGGTTAGATATGTTTAGGGATGAGTATGATGATTTAAGGATGTGAAATAGGTCCCTAAGATGTTTTTTATGCTTTGAGTGCATGCGTGCATAAATCAAATTCATTTGGTTGTCCATATTTTTCATCTAGACACTTTGGGTCTAGTGGTAGAAAATTTGAGTAGGCAGTTTGATGACATCACCATTACCATGTGTGGATGAGTTAGGAAGAAATGGTCACATGGGTTTGTTAAATATTATACCTAGTTATTATGCATGAAAGATTAGGTATTTCACCTAAGTACATCAAAATATATGCAAGTGTAAATTTGGGCTCTCAAGCATATTGATAGTATTTTCCCATACTTAGCCAAATTTGCATGAGGTAAGAAAGAGTTAAGTAAATAGTTTGATGGTGACATGTCTCACACGTGTTAGGAGAAGGTAATCATATGGGTTTTTTTCATTTTTTAGCTTAGTTTATTTATGCTAAATTTTAGATCATGTAGTAAATCATATCAAAAGATATGCATGAGCAAAAATGGTCTTCTAAGCAGTTCCAAGAATAATTAGCTCTGTGGAAGAAAATTCTAAATGAGAATGTTGATGATGGCATATCTCGCACATGTGTAGGTTATAGGAGTAGATTGTTATATGGATGGATTATCCTATGTGGGTAGATTTTATGGTCCAAATTTAATATCATGCATCAAATTGCATAAAAACTTATTAAGGCTCAAATATGGCTTTTTAGATAGATTGCAAGGGTCCCCATGCTTAGTCAATTTTATGAGAGTTAAAGTTTAGAACCAAATGAAAATCCAAAAGTGCATGGGTGATCATATAGATCAAGATAAATGGTATATCTTGAGCAAGATGGTAAGAAGTACATATTGTTTAATGATTGAGCAAAGGTAAAGGATAAATATCAATGGTGAGTGGGTGTTCATACAGATTGATCAAACAGTGAGCATTGTTAGTTAAATATGTGGTTGATTTGCATATATTGGTGGTGCATGATGAGTCAAGATTGTAGTATTTCATGCGATGAGGTCAAAGTGACTGAGTTTTAATGTTTGAGCATTGGCACCTATGTATTAAAGTTTAGACAAGATTAATGGTGTATAATTAATATGTGTAGTGAGGACACAATATGTGAGCATGATGTTTAAGGTTTAATTGTGTCCATTTACATTTAAATATTTGAATTTTATAAAGGAAAAAACTTGTCTACAGTATTTTACACATAAATTTTGATTCAAGACAAATTTTCTCATATTGTTAAATTAAAATATGAATAGGACTCCATGACACATCTAATGAACCTAATTTGAATATATAGAAGTGTGTAAAATCAAAGATATGAAGGTCAAAATTTGACTGTGTTTGATTCTATTCTACATGTAACTTGAGAAGGATGTTCAAGCTTATTTTGATGTTGTTTTGATAAATCTTGATGAATTGGTTATTGGGGAGTGTTTTAGACTCCATGAGGATGATTTGTGTACATTTTGAAGGTTTGACCAATTGTATGAAGTATGAGCAATGGTTTAGATTCTGACTATGTGTTTGTTTATAATGATTGTGTGCATAAAATGTTGTTTGAGTGAATTGTGCTTAAATAGAAGGGTTTTATGTTGGTTATTGTAAATTAAGGGAGAACTATAGATCATATTGAATGGTTCCATGTTTTTGGTAATGGTTCTATGTTCTTTTTTTGTTTTCTAAAGTGCTAAAGGAGTGAATGGGTTCACATGAGACCTATAAGGGCTATAATGGCCTTATTAAAAGGTGTATCTACTTAAGGGTGACCCATAAATGTTATGGTTGACCTAAGAAGATTGTATTGCATTGTGTATTCATATGATATATGTCTTAAGGGTTAAGACATACCTAATGGCCAATGAAAATGAGGATGATCATGTTTACTCTATAAATAGTGAAACTAAATGTGTTGGTTTATATACTTGAGTGAGAGACATGGAAAAATTGGATGAGGGAGTGTGAATGTGGAACCAAGTGAAGGGAAGAAACTTCAAAAGAGAAGCTACAGGTTAGTGAGGACCAAAAAGAATGAAGAGGATCAAACATGCTTGTCTGATTAAGTTGGTGTAGGAGGATATATAAGTCAGTGAACCTAATGAGCTAAGAGGAGGCAAAATGATCAAGTTGCTCAATAGGCTATTTGAGAGAGTATATTATAAGCAAAGGTAGGGTGAAGACTGTATAATCTTAGTGGTTCATCTAAGAGGTCGATCAAAGTGTGGACTATGTGTATGACCATGTAGTCATGTTGTTGTTGTTATGATAGAATTGTTGTAGGTGTGCTAAAGTGAGAGACTTGGGAGAGTTTTGATAGAGGCTTATTTATGTGAATTGGGGATCAAAGGAGGGGTAGATTACCCTATGGATGATTTTATGAGTAGATCAATTTGAGGACTATTTTTATGACCTATTGGTCATAATTTTATTGGTAGAATAGTGCTCTTATTATTTGAGTATGAGAAAAGGTGAAGAGTGATAATCAAAGGTCCATCATTAGGTGTTGAAGACATTAGTTCAAATGTGGATGTGTTCATAGGTGTTGTTGTGGTAACTAAGCATCTAAGGTGGTTACAACCTCCTTTCAAGGTGAAACTTGATAAAAGTCTGGTTGTTCTTTTAGCTCAGATAAATAGGTGTTGAATCACCTTGTGGGATTATAGTCTCATTAAATAGGGATTGTAGCTCTTTAATAAGCTGTAGCTGGTCTAAATTGGATCTTGTTATTATAGGATAGTGGTTCAATTAAAGGTTCTAGTGAGTTTTATTCCCCAAGAGGGTTTCCCACGTATGGCATGTGTTATGTGCTTGATCTTGGATTGTATTTATTATTTATTTCTATGAATGATGTATGCCTCATGAAAGTATGTATTGAATGATTAAGGGTTTGAAAGAATTGGAATTGAAGTTGAAATATCTACTATCACTGATTCACCCCCCCTCTCATTCATTATACATCTAACAATTGGTATCAGAGCAAGTCTTTTAGAGGAATCCTAACAACTTGAAGGTGATCCTAAGTACATAAAAAGATGGTTAATTAGTTAAAGAAAGAAAATAAATAGTGGAATGTTGTGATCAAGGCACTTGAAGAATAGATATGTAATTCGAAGAATGATGCCAAAGAGGATGAGAATATTATCAATGATCTCAAGGTTCAGCTAGTAGATTCCAAGATAAGTTTTTATTAAAAATAAAAGGACATCATGTTTGATAAAGAAGCTTGTCATAATAGTAGAGAAGATGACAAAAAAGAAGAAGAAGTTGATCTAGAAGCTGAACTCATGGTTGCACTTGGTGAACTAAATGAGTAAAAGAAGAAGAATCATAAGATGAGAAATATGATCAAAGTTATTGAAGCACAAGTTAGTTCTCTTGAGGGAAGTTTGATAGAAAAATCATGTAGAATAAAGGATGACATGGCTAAAGAAACTAAGAGTGATAAAAATACTATCCAAGTTCTCAGAGGTCAACTGATGGCTACAATATCAAGTGTAATAGCTAAAGAGGATGAGAGCATTTAGTTGGAAACCAAGCTAGGTTCATTGATGGATGAGCATGAGAAATTTGTTGCCAAGATATACAAGCTTGAAGAATATCAAAAGACATCAGATTAGGTCAAGAGCAATGCAAGAAGGTCTATTAGATAACCAAATGCTTCAAGGTATTCTAGTTTATTTCATGGTCATTGTTATACATGTAATAAGTATGGTCATATAACTAAGGACTGTATAATGAAGTTGGTCAAGTATGGATATTCATGGAATATGATAGAAGGATTTTGGGCCAAATATTGATCACAGTTCAAATCTATCAAAAGTACAAATGATATTTTTTTTAGTTGTCATAAGAGTGGACATATTGCTAGATACTATCCAAATAGTGTTAAGATGTCTTCAAAGTATGTCAAAAGATATAGAGCTCTAAGAAGGTTTGAGAAAGGACAAACTTAGGTATGGAAACCAAAGGTAATCATTGACAATTATTATAGTCATAAGGTTGATAATAAAGTTTCTCTAAAAGGATATGTTATAAATCAGGATAATCTCAAGGATCAAATATTTAAGAAAGAGTCAAACTTTGGTATGGAGACCTAAGGTAGTAAAGACTAAGGAGACTAACTTTGTTGAGTCCAAGAGTCTTGATGAATTATTTTCCAAGGTGGAAAAAGAATCATTAATGAAGGAGAGTTAAGAGTTTATGTTGTCATCATTTGTTGACAAATCTAAAGCAAGACATCCTTTCAAAATAAATTAAACAATGAGGCAGGACTGTAAGACATAAAAGGGTATGGAGATATGAAAGTCTCTAGAGTTTTGGGAATTTTAGTCTCACTATGTCAAAAGGGGGTGTCTCTCTTTAGGATTCAAGGAGACACTTGTCAGTCAGGCGAAGCTTGGTGGTTGTCAGATTTTTTTTGATAAGAAGGTATGAAAATAAGGTATGTTTGTACAATATTTTTTATATATCTATTTATTGGAGAAAAGAAGCTTGTGAAGAATCTCAATTGTCTTATCTTGAGAAGCATTTATATTTTTTTATCATGGTTTGGATGCTTTGGTATGGAGGTGAGTTTCAAATATATATCTGCATATTATTTTATGGTAGATGCCAAGTTAGCTTATAAGTTGAAGGCCTTTCTTATGGACTTATGTTATAGATCTTGCTAAGCCTATTAAAGGCTTGTTGAATAGTTGTGTATACTATGGAAGTTCACAATGTTATGAATATGAGGTATCTCTTTATAAGTATTAACTATGATTGGATAGTATTTGAAGACTTGTTGAAGATGTCATGTTCTTGATGAAGCATGAAGTTAAGGAGAGATTTGTAATTGGTTAAGTTCTAGGATCAGAGGATTAAATAATTGAATCTAAGAAAGAAGGGGTGGAGAAGCAATTTTATGGGCTCAATATCATAATGTCAATATATATATATATATATATATATATATATATATATATATATATATATATATATATATATATATATATATATAATGACTTGTGTTGATCTTTCAAGGTCATTGGTTAAGGGGGAGCAACAACTTCATGAGTTTTCTCCTTTGGTTTGTGAAAGAGAGATTATGCAAGGTTAGAATGGGTATATCCAGATGGATTAATGAGATTAATGGAATGTCAAGAAGTATTTAATGCTTATAAATGTCTGTGAATTTATTTTTGATGTGATCTAAGTGATTTTGAGGTCTAAAGGTATGTTTGTGATAAATTGAATATTTTTGTGAGCTCTCATTTTTTTTAGTTTTTGGCTTAAGGGAAAGCAAGCCTAAAATGGGCTATAGAAATTCTATGCTCCCAAAGGTGGGAAGGCTCAAATTTTGGCCCAAAGGTGTGTGTGATAGGTGTCTCTAGGTGTGTAAGAATTTTTAGAGATGTGTGTTGACTAGAAGGAGGTTTGTTGACTTTGTTTGTTTTGAGATTGTAAGGTTTTGGGCTATGATAGTTTGATGAAGAGTGATTTTTTCTTAGTTTCTCTAAAAGAAAAAGGTATGTTTGTTTTAAGTATAGTTATGAAGGTGATTTAGTGCATGTTTCCTATTTTATGAGTATCATGAAGTTCTGTTAATGGTCCTTGTGGTAGATTAAGAGTGAAGGCTAGTGAGAATGTGTGTTTGTTCTTCATGGTGTGTTTAGATCTGAAGATGCTCAAAAGGTGTAATGGTTTAGATATATTAGGGAGAGTCAATATTATATGTTTCTTGGTGTGTTCTACTAGATTCTATTAGTTTTTTTGTGTTCTCTTTTCATTGCTTTCAGTGCTTGGTTGAAAAGAGTGTTGGCATGGAGCAAAAGGAAGTTGTTAAGGCAAGTAGAAGTAGGCTCAAGGTAAGGGGGAGTTTGTATCATATCTATAATATGGTATTTTCCTATTTTAAATTATTTTTAGGTCCTCAAGATTAGTTGGTTCCCACTTTGTCACTGTGTCAAAGGGGGAGAAAGTTCCTATTGTGGGAGTGCTTTGAGAGAGAAGGAAGGTGAATTGTATATTATTATATATGTTGGTTGTTGACATAAATGACAAAGGGGTAGATCTTTGGATAGTTTTAAATTATTTAATAGATGTTTATTGGTGAGTAGATGAAGTTTCTTGATAGTCTATATGGTAATGACAAAGTGTGCAATGTGCTTGTCTTAGTATGCTTGAAGTATGCTTGTTTGATCTTCTATTTTAGCATGGTTAGAGATGTTTAGGGATGATTATGATGATTTGAGGATGTGGAATAGGTACCTAATATGTTTTTTTATGCTTTTATTTCTTGTATGAATAAGTGGAATTCAACTAGTTGTCCATATTTTTCATCTGTACACTTTAGATCTAGTGGTAGAAAATATGAGTAGGCAGTTTGATGAAATAACCATTACCATGTGTAGATGAGTCAGGAGGAAATGGTCACATGGGTTTTTTAAATATTATTCCTATTTCTTATGCACTAGATCTTAGGTCATGCACCTAAGTACATCAAAATATATGCAAGTGTAAATTTGGGCTCTCAGCCATATTGACAGTATTTCCCCATACTTAACCAAATTGGCATGAGACAAAAAAGAGTTGAATAAGCCATTTGATGATGGAATACTTCACACATGTGGACATTTTAAGAGAAGGTGATCATATGAGTTTTTTTAATTTTGAGCCTAATTTATTTGTGCTAAATTTTAGATCATGCGATGAAGTGTGTCAAAAGATATACATGAGAAAATTTGGCCTTCTAAGTAGTTCCAAACATAGTTGGCTCTATGGAAGAAAATTATGAGTGAGCATGTTGATGATAGAATATCTCACATGTGTGTAGATTCTAGGAAAAATTGTTATATGGATAGATTATCCTATATGGGGAGATCATATGGTCCAAATTTGAGATCATACATCAAAGTGCATAAAAAGGTATTAAGGCTCAAAAATGGCTTCTCAAATAAATCAAAAGGGTAACCTTAGTCAATTTTAAAAGAATTAATGTTCATGACCAAATGTAGATCCAATGATGTGTGGGTGATTGTACAAATCAATATCATTGGTGCATGTTGAGTGAGATGGTAATAAGTACATGTTATTTGATGACTGAGCAAAGGTAAAGGATAAAGATCAAAAATGAGTGGGTGTTCATATAGATTGATCAAATGGTGAGTGTTTCTAGTTAAAAACATAGTTGATCCACAAAGATCAATGGTGTATAATGAGTCAACATTACAATATTGTATGAGATGAGGTCAAAGTGACTGAGGTTTCAATGTTTGAGCATTGGCACCTATGAATTAAAGTTAAAAAAAGATCAACCACGAGTAATTAATCCAAATAACAAGGAAATGAGATGAGAGCATGATGTTTGAGGTTTAACTGTGTCCATTTACATTTAAATATATAAATTTTACATAGGGAAAAGCTAATCTATGGTATTTTGCCCATAAATTGTGATCTAATACAAATTTTCTCATGATATAAAAAGAAAAGATGAAGAGGACTTCATGACACATCTAATGAACCTAATTTGAATATCTATAAGTGTGTATAATCAAATATATGATTATCCAAAATTGATTGTGTTTTACATGTGACCCAAGAAGGATGTTCAAGCTTGTTTTGATGTTGTTTTGATATCTCTTGATGAATTGGATATTGGGGAGTGTTGTATATTCTATGAGGATGATTTGTGTGCATTTTTAAGGTTTAACCAATTTTATGCTGTATGAACAATGGTTTAGAATGTGACTATGTGTTCATTCATAATGATTGTGTGCACATAATGTTGTTTGAGTGAATTGTGCTTAAATAGAAGGGTTTTATTTTGGTTGTTGTAATTTAAGGCATACCTATAGATCATATTTAATGGGTTCATGTTTATGGTAGTGGTTATATGTTCTTTTTTTGTACACTTAAATGCTAAAGGAGTGAATGGGTTCACATGAGAACTATAAGGGCTACAAGGGCCTTATTCAAAGGTGTAGTTGCTTAAGGGTGACCCATAGATGCTATGGAAAACCTGTGAAGATTGTATTAAGTTATGTATTCATATGATAGATGTGTTAAGGGTTAAGACATGTTTAATAACTATCCAAGATGATGATGATCATGTTTACTCTATAAATAGTGAAACCAAATGTGTTGGTTTCTAGACTTGAGTGAGAGACTTGGAAGACTTAGATGAGGGAGTGTGAATGTGGAATGAAGTGAAGGGAGAAAATTTGAAAGAGAAGGTGTGTAGGCATATAAAATGAAAAAATGGATGACTTAGGCATGGCTAATAGCACCTAACCTATAAGTCCTCTTTCTTGTTCACACAACCCTTTTCAGCTAGGTTTTCATTGATTCCCAGTCATCCATAGGTTTTTACTCATTCTTATTTCCGGTGCTATTGTCCAAATCCACTTTACACTCAAATGATCAAATTTTATGAATCCTTATATTTTCACCTATTAGCCTAATATAAGATCATCTAACCCATGAACATCAATTTCCCTATAAAAGGCCATTCATTATCCATTTAGAATGGTTGACACTCATTCACAGGAAAGAAGAAAGCATACAAACAATTACACTTAAGCACTCTTCCATGTTCTCTGCATATAACCTTCCAAGACTATTCCAAGCTCATTCAAGCATTCAAACCAGTCCCTATTCATCCAAAGTACATCCAATTTTGTATCTAGTTGCATATATCACATAGTATTTTCACAAAGCACTTCAATGGGAGAACTACATTAGATTGATCCCTCTTTGGAGTGTTGGTATGTAGGTAACATGCCCACACATGGGGTGTGAAGTGTATCTAGTGTATCTTTTATACACTAACCCCCCCTCTCTTTTCCCAAGTTTACATTCAATTTTAAGTACCAAGTACACCTAAGAGGATAAAATATTGAAATAAGCACACTCTAATCTTTTTGAGGTCCCAAACCTTGAAATTTTAGTGAGAGGGTAACATAAACATTCCAAATAGAACCCAAAAAGCTCTTATACTTAGGACACTAGCATCAGAGAAGGACTATAACATCTAATAGAAGGGTGTCAACTTTACATTGCTACTATCTACATTAGAAATAAAGTTTACAAGCTTGTTTTATCTTGTTTCCCAATCCTGCTCCTCCAGTATCAAACTTTGTCTCAATCCAAAATAGTATAAAAGAAGCTAAGTTGACTATTCTCTTTCCAATTGTTATATTTAGAAAAAGATAAAATACTATCTATTTACATAAATTAGTAGGTTAATTAAAGCATATTTATTTAATAATTTACATTACTTAGACCCTTTATTTAATTAGGAATTAAACCAATTAATTTCCTAATAGGATAAAACATTTGGTGAACCTGACTTACTTCAAATTTTGCCCAAAAACCCTAGAAACACTAGGGATAATTAGTTTTGAATTTTTGCAATATTTTCCTAATTTATGTTAAATTTTAAAATTAAAAAACTATAATTTAATTGAAATATTTTCAATAAATTCACTCAAACCCTAGTTTACACATACTAGGTCCTTTTTGCACAAAACCAATTTCAAATTGATAGAAAAAAGATATTGCTAATTTTAGGAGTATTTTCAAAAAATTTCCTCAATTTTTCAAAATTAAAACTATAAATTTTCTAATTTTTGTTTGAATTACTACACCAAATTTGAAAAAAATCATTCAAATCCCTAGTTACATGTACTAACTCCTAATCTACTCATTGAGGTATCACCTTACACCTATAACTAAATTGCAAACATGATGCTCAATTATTTACAAATTTTTCTTACATTTCTTGAAAATAATAAGGAAACCATAACGGTCATTATCATGTATATGAATTATGAAGATTATTGTATGTTAATATAGAGTTTCATCCTTTACATTTCATGCTTATTGTTCATTATATGGGATGATGTTAAATAATTTATTTTTAAGGATGTTAATATATCTTCTACCTCACCTCCCTTAGAGCCCCTACCTCATGTTGAGTCATGTTGCATGGTCTATTTACTCTCCCCTAGGCTACTACTCAATCACCAGAGAGCCCAATTGACACCCTTTGTCCCTCCACCACCTTGAACCATTGATTATCTTTTCTCTCTTCCTGTAACTACTACTACCCCTATATGGATCATAGATAGTGCAGTTAGAGATACTACTCGATGTGCCACTTTTCCTAATCCACTTACTCATGAACCCCATCAACATCATAGATTGTTAGGGTGTGGAGCTAAAAGCTACACCTTAAGGCAAATAGGAGGGTTTCTAGCGTATGCAGTCGCCGGCGTCGGCAGGCCACACCGACGATGGTCATGGGATGCAGAAGGGAAACCGGCATTGGCAGAAGATCGGCCGGCGTCGGTCACCTCCAGGAGGGCAGGGACCGACGTCGGTCACCTGTGGTGGTCTGAACTGCTGTTGATGAATAGTCAATTAAGTGAACATGGAGTTTGCATGTTAAAGACTTGTTCGAAGTCTTGAGCCGCAAGTCTAATCAGTGTATGCATGAGATCTATATAATAGACTCATGGGCTGTATTGTTAAGTGGAGAATTTGGAGAAGAGCTATGTGAAGCTTGGAGAGTTCTTCCCATGGTGGAATCAAGTAGGATTCCCCATGTATGTATAAGTAAGATCAGGTTTGATATGCAGGGATGTGTGTATGCGAGGGTCAGAAAGGAGATCGGTGGGGGAGCTAGATCCAAGGTGACAACAATACATCAAGAGGATCATGGAGAGATCTACTTGGAGTACGGTTGTGTACTCGATTGTACAAATGTGCAATGAGGTGAACAACAGCTTGTGTTAGCTGTGTGTTGTGACCTATGAGAGAAGATTACTTAGGTGGGAAGATTACTTGGAGCCCTTGAGGAGGAAGCCTCACAGAGGTGGAAGAAGAGTGTGATCTCTTTATTGTAATTTCCTTTGTAATGAGTTGAATACAATTGTGTGTTGCCTCTCATATTCTGTGTGTTTTCTCATTGATATTTATTTGTTCTTCTGGTTATTCTGCATGTTTAATTGCTTATAAAATGGTAATCATGTGTTCTCTTAAATCTGACAAGTTGTGTCAGAGCTTTGGGGGGTTTCGGTCCTATCAATTGGTATCAGAAACAGGTTGGACGTTCTCAGAGCGAGTTTGACTAATAGATGTCCTAGATCTGTTAAGTGTTTGTTGATTACAGGTTACTCACAGGGGTTGCTATTTGAGTGGGAGTATAGCAAGGCAGAAGATGGTATAATGAGAATGAAGAAAATCAGGCACAGGTTTATCACCACAAGGAGTGTGGTGGATTGTCTTCAGGTGGGATCTTGAAGAGGAATACAAGCCAGGATGTAGATTGGATAGAGTATTGGTTTTGGGTATAGGTACAGCTCTTTATCTCCAAGTGGGAGATTGTTAGGGTGTGGATCTAAAAGCTACACATTAAGGCAAATAGGAGGGTTTCTAGCGTATGCAGTCGCCGATGTCGATAGGCCACACCGACAATGGTCATGGGACGCAGAAGGGAAACCGGCATCGGTAGAAGATCAGTCGGCATCGGTCACCTCTAGAAGGGCAGGGACCGATGTCGGTCACCTGTGGCAGTTTGAACTATTGTTGACGAATAGTTAGTTAAGTGAACACGGAGTTTGCATGTTAAAGACTTGTTCGAAGTCTTGAGCCGCAAGTCTAATCAGTGTATGCATGAGATCTATATAATAGACTCATGGATTGTATTGTTAAGTGGAGAATTTGGAGAAGAGCTATGTGAAGCTTGGAGAGTTCTTCCCATGGTGGAATCAAGTAGGATTCCCCATGTATGTATAAGTAAGATCAGGTTTGATATGTAGGGATGTGTGTATGTGAGGGTCAGAAAGGAGATCGGTGGGGGAGCTAGATCCAAGGTGACAACAATACATCAGCAAGATCATGGAGAGATCTACTTGGAGTACGGTTGTGTACTCGATTGTACATATGTGCAATGAGGTGAACAACAGCTTGTGTTAGCTATGTGTTGTGACCTATGAGAGAAGATTACTCAGGTGGGAAGATTACTTGGAGCCCTTGAGGAGGAAGCCTCACAGAGGTGGAAGAAGAGTGTGATCTCTTTATTGTAATTTCCTTTGTAATGAGTTGAATACAATTGTGTGTCGCCTCTCATATTATGTGTGTTTTCTCATTGATAGTTATTTGTTCTTCTGGTTATTCTGCATGTTTAATTTCTTATACAATGGTAATCATGTGTTCTCTTAAATCTAACAAGTTGTGTCAGAGCTTTGGGGGGTTTCGGTCCTATCAATTGGACATATCTCTTCTCCATTCATAGCTTACTTTCTTCAAATTTTGCACAAAAACCCTAGAAACACTAGGGATAATTAGTTTTGAATTTTTGCAATATTTTCCTAATTTATGTTGAATTTTAAAATTAAAAAACTATAATTTAATTGAAATATTTTCAATAAATTCACTCAAACCCTAGTTTACACATACTAGGTCCTTTTTGCACAAAACCAATTTCAAATTGATAGAAAAAAGATATTGCTAATTTTAGGAGTATTTTCAAAAAAATTCCTCAATTTTTCAAAATTAAAACTATAAATTTTCTAATTTTTGTTTGAATTACTACACCAAATTTGAAAAAAATCATTCAAATCCCTAGTTATATATACTAACTCCTAATCTACTCATTGAGGTATCACCTTACACCTATAACTAAATTGCAAACATGATGCTCAATTATTTACAAATTTTTCTTACATTTCTTGAAAATAATAAGGAAACCATAATGGTCATTATCATGTATATGAATTATGAAGATTATTGTATGTTAATATAGAGTTTCATCCTTTACATTTCATGATTATTGTTCATTATGTTAGGTTGTGGAGCTAAAAGCTTCACCAGGATGTAAACAGGAGAAGTTACGGAGGATGCAGAGTTGCAGAATCAGTTGCAAGAAAAATGGCATCGGTCTGATCAGCCGACATCGGTCAGATAGCAAGAGGAAGCAACCGGCATCGGTTACCAGTCGGCCGACATCGGTCATGGAGGTGCCGATGTCGGCAGCCTGTGCGAGAACAGGCAGTTTGCATGATGAATCCAGGAGAGTCTATTTTGAGACTGTTAGTTTGCATGTTGAAGGCTAGTCGTAGTCTTGAGTTGCGAGTCTAATTATTGTAATTAGGTTATTCTAATTATTGTAAGCATGAGATCTATATATGGACTCATGGGCTGTATTGTAAATGTGTGCTAGAAAGCCATAGAGCTTTTAGAGAGAGCTAGTGTAGCTCCTCCTAGTTCCAAAGGGGTACTGAGTGTGTATGATCAGGGAGAGTTGCAAGGTCTGCAAGGTCAAGGAGCTGATCCATCGGGGTACTGGTTGAAGAATCATAAGGACTTGGTGATGCAAGGACAAGGGTTCTTCAGGGGTGTAGAGATGTCTACATGGTGAGTATGGTCTAGTGATCTGTAGGTAGCAGAGAGCAGGGGATCTACTTGGAGTATGATTGTGTACTTGGTGAACTGGCAGCGTGTTACTGATTGGTTGGAGAGGTGAACATCAATTCTGTATTGGAGTTGATTGTTGGGACCGAGAGAGAGAGGGAAGAATGTCTTGAGGTGTGGCGAACCTTTGAGGTGGAGGAAGAAGTGGCATCTTCCTTATTGTATATTCTTCTATGTATTTAATACAATTGTGTATTGTCTCTCATATTCCTGTGTTGTTTCATATTTATAGTTACTTATTGATTCTGGTATAATTCCATGTTTAGTTGATAATACAAGAAGTAATCACATGCGTTCTAATTGGTAGAGCAAGATCCTGACTCAGTAGGGATTGGAGCATGTTTATTGTTCCTGGGTTTCCCTGACAAGTGGTATCAGAGCTTTTGGTTGGGTTACTAACAGGTGGTTTCAGATCTGGTAGTGTTTGTTGATTATAGGTTGCTCACAGGGGTTTCTAATTGAGTGGAAGCATAGCAATGGTAGAAGGAAGTAAGCTATGAATGGAGAAACTGAATAGCACGAATGGTCTGATTGATGGAAAGAAAGAGCAGAGAAAAAGATATTGTTGGTTGGTAGCAGATTAGCATGAAGGAACTAAAGATGCAGATGTTGCAGGTGTTGTTGCACATGATGCTTTGGGAGGTTTCTTGGATAAAGTTGAATCTTGGATAATAGGTTATGTTGCCTCTTTCCATGCAGCCTCAGGGAGAGGAGCTGGTGAGCCTTGCCAAAGAATTGGCAAAGGGGAAGTGAAGCTGAAATTGTAGATGGACAACACATAGTGGTTGAAGGAAGTCATGCAGGTACCGATCTTGGAGATGAGTCTAATTTCTTCAGGAAATTTTGATGATGGGAGATGTACTATAACTCTCATAGTGGATACACTTGAATTAGATGGTGGTAAGAAAGTAGGTATCCTTTATCTATCTACTTATATTGCTGATTCACCTTCTGTTGCAGCGATGTGGCTTCATAGGCTTAGTCACATATGTAGAAGGAGAATGCAGGTTCTGAAGCGGAAGATAGATGTTTTTGACAAGCTAAAGAACTGGAAAGCCTTGGTGTTCATGGAGGAGATGACAGACAGAGATCAGGTGAGAGAAATAAATTATTCTGAGCAGATTAGGGTTGATTTGATTAGGATTTTGATCCATGGAGAGCTCACAAGTAAAAAGTTATCACTCACAGACAAACACAGGTACCAGCGTCAGTCACACAGTAACTGACGTCAGCAATAGGAAGACCGATGTCGGTCATGAAGGAACTGATGTCGATAGAAATGATACCGGCGTCGGCCAGGGAAATGACGTCGGCAGTCAGGGTCAGTGCAGGGAACCGACATCGGTTGGGAGCAGACTGGGAGATGGCCGAGATCGGTCACTGGAACGGATATTGGGTGGACAGCAAGCTGTCAACAAGTCTCAAATGCTCATGTGGAGGTCAGAAAGGGTAAGTGAACCTCATATTCATTGTTCATCTTCTTTATATTGCTTATTGATGGTCAAGAACCAGGAAGATGGAAGAGGCAATGCAGGTAGAGTCCAGATACAGTGGGAGCTTGGCATGGATGAGGAGTGTGAATCCTTGGAGAAGAACCAAACAGGTATTTGTTGGTAGAGTTGTCAACTGGAAGTAAGCACTGAGAGAGATGGATTCCCATTTTAGAGAAGAGAGTGGATGGATACATGAGATGGAAGGCCAAGGTATATGGTCTTGAAAGAGCTGCAGGACAGTGGTACAGGTTTTGACAGGTGGATGACTAAGCATGGCTTCAGTCAATGTCAGTGTAACTATTGTGTTTATCTTACCAGGTGGATAATGATTGCAACATTATTCTATTACTGTATGTGGGTGATTTACTAGTAGGTTTGTACATACAGGTATTTACTGAGCTAAGGGTAAGGTTAGTTCAGAGGCGTGTCATGAAGAATTTGGAGCAACAAAATTCTTTGGCATAAGAGACATGGAGATTTTATCTCCAGTGGGAGCTGATGTGAAGACGGTGTTGGTGAGGTTCATTACGTAGGATGCAAAATTAGAAAGCACACCAAGGGCTGGACAGTTCAAGCTTAGCTTGAAACAGGGTTCAAAATCACATGAGGTCTAGTGTAGGCCTAAGCTTTCCCAAGCAGTGGGGGTTGTCGAAAAGTATGGAGCCAATTCGGGGAAGGAGTACTGGAGGGAAGTTCAGTGGGACTAGCAGTAGGGATTCTTGTTTTGCAGGGTCAAGTTCTTCACTACATGGATGTGTAGGTTCGGATATGGCAGGGTACTTGAATGACAGGTATAGCATCACAGTTGTGTGGTGGTTGGTTTTCAGGATGAATCTTGAAGAGGGATACAAGCCAGGGAGTGATTTAGATGGTGTATAGGTATAGGTGTAGCTATTTATCTCCAAGTGGGAGATTGTTAGGTTGTGGAGCTAAAAGCTTCACCAGGATGCAAACATGAGAAGTTATGGAGGATGCAGAGTTGCAAAATCAGTTGCAGGAAAAATGGCATCAGTCTAATCAGCCGACGTTGGTCAGATAGCAAGAGGAAGCAACCAGCGTTGGTTACCAGTCGGCCGACATCGGTCATGGAGGTGCCGATGTCGGCAGCTTGTGCGAGAACAGGCAGTTTGCATGATGAATCCAGGAGAGTCTATTTTGAGACTGTTAGTTTGCATGTTGAAGGCTAGTCGTAGTCTTGAGTTGCGAGTCTAATTATTGTAATTAGGTTATTCTAATTATTGTAAGCATGAGATCTATATATGGACTCATGGGCTGTATTGTAAATGTGTGCTAGAAAGCCATAGAGCTTTTAGAGAGAGCTAGTGTAGCTCCTCCTAGTTCCAAAGGGGTGCCGAGTGTGTATGATCAGGGAGAGTTGCAAGGTCTGCAAGGTCAAGGAGCTGATCCACCGGGGTACTGGTTGAAGAATCATAAGGACTTGGTGATGCAAGGACAAGGGTTCTTCAGGGGTGTAGAGATGTCTACATGGTGAGTATGGTCTAGTGATCTGTAGGTAGCAGAGAGCAGGGGATCTACTTGGAGTATGATTGTGTACTTGGTGAACTGGCAGCGTGTTACTGATTGGTTGGAGAGGTGAACATCAATTCTGTATTGGAGTTGATTTTTGGGACCGAGAGAGAGAGGGAAGAATGTCTTGAGGTGTGGCGAACCTTTGAGGTGGAGGAAGAAGTGGCATCTTCCTTATTGTATATTCTTCTATGTATTTAATACAATTGTGTATTGTCTCTCATATTCCTGTGTTGTTTCATATTTCTAGTTACTTATTGATTCTGGTATAATTCTGTGTTTAGTTTCTAATACAAGAAGTAATCACATGTGTTCTAATTGGTAGAGCAAGATCCTGACTCAGTAGGGATCGAAGCATGTTTATTGTTCCTGGGTTTCCCTGACAGGATAATTAGTTTTGAATTTTTGCAATATTTTCCTAATTTATGTTGAATTTTAAAATTAAAAAACTATAATTTAATTGAAATATTTTTAATAAATTCACTCAAACCCTAGTTTACACATACTAGGTCCTTTTTGCACAAAACCAATTTCAAATTGATAGAAAAAAGATATTGCTAATTTTAGGAGTATTTTCAAAAAATTTCCTCAATTTTTCAAAATTAAAACTATAAATTTTCTAATTTTTGTTTGAATTACTACACCAAATTTGAAAAAAATCATTCAAATCACCTTACACCTATAACTAAATTGTAAACATGATGCTCAATTATTTACAAATTTTTCTTACATTTCTTGAAAATAATAAGGAAACCATAATGGTCATTATCATGTATATGAATTATGAAGATTATTGTATGTTAATATAGAGTTTCATCCTTTACATTTCATGCTTATTTTTCATTATATGGGATGATGTTAAACAATTTATTTTTAAGGATGTTAATATATCTTCTACCTCACCTCCCTTGGAGCCCCTACCTCATGTTGAGTCATGTTGCATGGTCTATTTACTCTCCCCTAGGCTACTACTCAATCACCAGAGAGCCCAATTGACACCCTTTGTCCCTCCACCACCTTGACCCATTGATTATCTTTTCTCTCTTCCTGTAACTACTACTACCCCTATATGGATCATAGATAGTGCAGTTAGAGATACTACTCGATGTGCCACTTTTCCTACTCCACTTACTCATGAACCCCATCAACATACTATTCCCACCCATCCAAGACCTAACCCACCCACACAAGTAGATTTACACAAGGCATATGACATTTTTTATTAGTTTTGGAACACTCCAACTAAGATTTCTATGTTAGAACTACTTCACAAATCAAATGTATTCAAAGACATCCTTTATCAAGCACTCACTCAGACTTATTTTCCCATTGATTCATAACCTACTTATTTTGAATCAATGTTGAATAGTTTAAAAAATATAGAAGATTCAATTTATTTTGATAGTAAAGATATGCCTTCTCAGATAGTTGTTGATTAAAGCTTGCTACTATTCATAAAAATACAAGTAAAAACCAATGCAATCAAGAGATTTTGTGTTGATAGTGGTTCTAGACTTAATATGTGTAATATCAAAACCTTATAGGATATGGGTGTGAATATGGAATTATTGCAAAAATATTATAATAACATCCATATATTTGATGATATAACATGATAAACACTGGGCACTATTGCTTTGGATATCATGGTGGGACCCAAAACCTTCTCTACACAATTCCAAGTCATGCCTAGTCCTCTCCATTATACTCTCTTACTTGGATGGCATCCCTTCCACTCTTCATCAATGAATTAAGTTTCTTCATGAGGGATATCTATATACATGTCCAATAGACAACTAACCATTTAGATATTATCAAGTTAAAAAGTCATCTTTGACTATTTCACCAAATGGAACACCATATCTCATAATATAGCCACCACATCACATCATTTATCTAGATCATATACATACATATGAGGTTAGAAAGACCAACACTTTTGATGATACTCCACTTATATTTACACAGTCATCACTAACTCTTTTGCCATTTATAGTAGCTTCAGCTATTTCTGTTACTCCATCAGTCATAGTTTTGAAACCTATTACACATCCACCATCACTAACAGTAATACCAATAGTTCTAATTGATCCCATAGTTACACCACTAGCTATAGATACTTTCACAGTAGTACCATGTTCTACTTATATAGTTGATGAGACTCCTATATTATAGTTACCCCTTGTAGTAAATTTGGAGTTACCATATGTACATGATGTTGATATAGATTCACAAGATTCTTTAGATGATATGAAGCCCACACTCATATATGACTACTTGTGTGGATTTAGATTCATATTAGTTAGTTTGAGAGAGTACTATGATGATTATAAAGCTATCATTCCACATCCTACACTCATAAGACATACTCCACACTCACAACCATATACAGATCACTTGGAACATATATTTCACATGGTTATCTCTACAGATACAAAGATAATTATTCAAATTTAGGTAGGTAGTACATACCATCAATTTTAGTTTATGTTACATATATTTCTTGATTTTAGATTGATCACATTACCCATAGTATGACATAGATCCATCAACCAATTGTCACATCAAGATGGTCACCTATTATGTACTTTTTAAAGGATTATAGGACATCATACCAATTCATTCATAGATTTATAGTAGAGATTAAATAAATTAAAATAATAAGGTATTATTCAAATTACAACACCACCACCATCATCAGTCCCATCACTTCTACATTATTTGTCTACTCACACAATTAATGTCTCAGAGTAGATTCTATATCTCCAATACCATAACAACCTTCATCTCACCTTCAACATGATGACACCATATACATAACACCTACAGTATATTATTATACTTATGATGATGATCTTGAGGCATTTGATGATGGCCAAGACCCTTTCCTCCATTTCCATCCCCAGTGAGCCCCATCCTTGGACCCATCCCTCCCTCTAGCCTAGTATTTTGTACCATGTACATATTAGATAATATTTCTTTCTTTCTTGGACATAATTTATTTTCAACATTTATTGTACATAATATTTCCTACTTACTTGTACATATATTTAAATATTTCAAAATACAAAAACATTTGAATATATCAAAAATACCAAAAACATTTTAATTATATGCATCCTCCATGTTTTGGACTACTACTATCATGTTAGGACTTACATTTGCTATTTCATGCTATTGTATGTCAATTTTATACATTAGAATGCTTCACTTGATCTCTTTGGAGTGCTTGTAGTGATATTAGATACATGATTGATTCATTCTACCCATAGAGAGGGTAGTCTTACTTCTACATTTTGAGATACACAATGATATATACACCCATTGGGGGCATCTTCTACATGACTACGCCATCCAAGTTATGTCATTATTACACTACACACTTTGAGTTATCATGTTGATCTATATCACTTTATAGCTTACACAAATCTCTATATCAACATTTCATTAGTATCTAGCACTTGTGTATCTCTTAGTATTTACCTAGTCTTGTACTATACATGTTTTGAATACTTTCACATTTACTTTGATTAGTTATATGTGTTTGAATTTCTTCTTAGTTATTTACATGCTTTCTCTACTTTCTTAGTGTAGCTTGTGTGATTGTATTTCCAATTCTAGCTTGTCTCTTGCTTGTGCCTTAGGACATTTTCTAATTTCCTTTGCTTATACTCATGTTTGTGCCTTAGTAAATTTTACAATGTCCTTTGTTTGTACTTTTCAATGTGTTTGTGGTCCTTGTGCTCAAATTATTTGATTTACTTATATGTGTATGTGGCATTTAACATGCATTTCATGCTAATCTTCTAGTTTGAGTGACATGTACTAATATCCCTTATTTTCTTGGCACCTTGGCCACTCTATATGTGCTTCTTGCTTCACATGCTTTTTTTTATTGTTTTCATATTTAAATGTGTGCAATGTCATGATCCATATCATGCATTTACCTTAATTTCTTAGGTGCCATGATGGACATCATTCTCCATCCGTCCAACTAACAACTAACAACTAACATCTAAATTCTGAAAATATAGTTCATTATCATGCACATGCTTATAAATTGTTATATAGATCTAGGAATACCCAATTTGATATAAAAATCTATCAAATACAAACATTTTTATATCTAGAAAACATCTTGTCAAAATATCAATGTTATATATATACAAATTAACACACTTGCAGGAATCTTTTTCTTCTGAGGGCAGTCATTATAATTTCATCATTCCTACCCTCAAAAGAGGGGACATCAAATGGGGCTTTATCATAGAGAACAAATCTCCTAAAAATAAAAACAACATTCAGAACAATTATCATAAAATCTATAGGTCAAACCAAACAAATTAAAATATAAAAATAGTCATAATTTTAGATTAGTACTCAGATTTCACATAGGATAGTAGCACCAAAAATGGATAGTATCACCAAAAATGGACATTGATTCCAAAAATAGGGGTGTCCACATTTTTTCACTTCTATCTAGGCAACAAAATTCTCAAGGTTTTTAGAAATAGGCAAAAAGTTTAGTTTAGGGGCATTTTTGCACTTCTAGATTAGTTAAATTTAGTAGTTTCAAATATAGTTTTCTCAGATACTGGGGATTTATCATGCATGACATTATGGTTATCAATTCCAATTTAGATTAGGTAGTTGGCATAACTTCCAGATCATAATCCATATTCCAAACATTAGTAATTGGGGGCAATGTGCATGGCACATTGATCTTCTCTCTCATTTTTGAGTTTATTTTATTCTAGGCATAATCAACAATTACGTGCCTTACTCCATTTTTAGGTGGTTGGCATCACATTAAATTTAAAATTTCTTATAATTTTAAGTTTATAAGTACATGAGTTCCTGAGTTGTCTTTCATATAAGCCTATTACATCAGTTTTGGAGTGGATTTCATACAAGCCTAACTTCCATCTTCTAAAATGGCTAAGAGTGGCCTAATTTCTAGCATACATTTAGGCTATCCATGCCACATTGTTATATCACAATACATTCATAGGCTTTAATATCCATATCATATGACATCCATTCTATACTATTATTAATTCATGAACTTCACATCATAAGGCAATGATGGAGCCAAAGTTCTAGCTACCTCTGTATTCTTGAGCCACCTATCCCAAGGGATTGGAAACACAATCCAAATGTTTATTATCACACATAGGATAATCTAGATTTACTTATTAGGTGATGATATAGCCAAAGGGATAGTATTTGCAATCTTGATCCACTTTTTGGGGAATTGATCACTCATCTCTATTCATGATATAAATTTTGGTATAGTATCTCTCAGCACATCCAACATTACTCAACATCACAATAGGTTTGGTATTGTTTCTCATACTCAATGAGGTGTATTCATTCATTTCCCTATCCTTACTCATTTTTTTTCACATTCTTATTTTAGATATAAAATATCTAGTAAGAAGTAATATACTCTATGTTTTCATTTTCAGATTCACACTTCACATTGTGCTATCTCTATGCACCTCCAACATCGCTCAAGCTTCATGATCTTCTCCCTTAATAGGTAAGTTTAGATATAATTTTATTTTTACTTGATCCTAGTATTTCACTTTGCTTCATCACTATAATAAAGGGGGGTAAATGTAGTCATATAAAATCTAAAACTAGATGAGTTCGGCATGGCTAATAACACCTAACCTATAGGTCCTCTATCTTTCTCACACAACCCTTCTTAGATAAGTTTTCACTAATTCCCAGTCATCTATATCTTCTCAAACTTAGATTTTCAAGACCTAGGTAACCTTCTTAGACCTAGATCCATCCCCATAGGTCTCATCCTTCTAGGACATTAGCACCAAAGTTGGGCACTAGCACCAAAACCTAGGATGTCCTATTTTTGATGATATTATCCAAATCCAATTTAGAATTAAATGTTTAGATTTTAATAAATCCTTATATTTTCCCTTATCAACCTAATACAAGCTCATCTATCCCATGAACATTAGTTTCCCTATAAAAGGCCATTCATTGTCCATTTATAAGGGTTAACACTCATTCACAGGAAAGAAGAAAGCATACAAGTAATTACACTTAAGCACTCTTCCCTATTATCTACATACAACCTTCCAATACTATTCTAAAGTTGTTCAAGCATTTGAACCAGTCCCTAGTCATCCAAAGTACATCTAATTTTGCATCTAGTTGCATACATCACATAGTATTTGCACCAAGCACTTCAATGGGAGAACTACATTAGCTTGATACCTCTTCAGAGTATTGGTATGTAGGCAATGTACCCACACATGGGGTGGGAAAGTGTCTAGAATATATTTTACACACTAACCCCCCTCTCTTTTCCCAAGTTTGCATTCAAGTTTAATTACCAAGAGCTCTTGAGAGGATCAAATATTGAAATAGGCACATAACGAGCTCTATGAGGTCTAAAACCTTGAAATTTTAGTGACAAGGTAACACAAACATTATTAATAGAACCCAAAAATATCTTATCCTTAGGACACTAGTGTTAAATAAGGACTATAGTGCTAGATAGTAGGGTGTCCACTTTACAGTGCTACTACACAGCGTAAAAAATGAAGTTTACAAGCCTGTTCATCTTGTTTCCCAGTCTTGCTCCTCCAGTATCAGACTTCATCTCAATCTAAAATAGTCAAAATAAGCTAAGTTTAATATTATATTTCTTATTTTTATATTTATAAAAAGGTAAAATACTATCTATTTCCATAAACTAGTAGGTTAATCAAAGCATATTTATTTACTGATTTACATTACTTAGACCCTTTATTTAATTAGGAATTAAACCAATTAATTTCTTAAAATGATAAAACAAGGTATAAGTTAGTGATGACCAATAGAGAGTGAAAAGGATTAGGCATGATTGTATAATTAAGTTGGTGTAGGAGGATATATAGGTTAGTGGACCTAATGAGCCTAGAGAAGGTAGAATGAGCAAGTTGTTTAAGAGGATATTTGAGAGAGTATATTATGAGAAAAGGTGAGGTGAAAATTTTATGAACTTAGTGGTTAATCTGAGAGGTAGATAAAAGTGTGGACTATGTGTATGACCATTTGGTCATGTTTCTATTGTTATGCTAGATTTTTTGTAGTTGTGTTGAAATGATAGACTTAGGAGGGTTTTGAGAGAGGCTTGTGTATTTAAATTGGGGAGCGAAGGAGGGGTAGAGTGCCCTATGGATGAGTTGATGAGAAGACCAATTTTAATACTATTTGTGTGACCTATGAGTCATAATTCTATTAGTAAAATGGTGATCTTGTTGTTTGAGTATGAGCAAAGGTGAAGAGTGATAATCATAGGTCCATTATTAGGTGTTAAAGACATTAGTTCAAAGGTGGATGTGTTCATAGGTTTTATTTTGGTATCTTAGCATCTAAGATGGTTTTAACCTCCTTGAAAGGTGAAAATTGATAAAAGTTTGGCTATTTTTATAGCTCAACTAGACAGGTGTTAAAGTACCTTGTGGAATTGTAGTCTCACTAAATAGGGATTGTAGTTCCTTGATCAATTATATCTAGTCTAAATTGGATCTTATTATTATAGGACATTAATCCAATTTTAGGTTCTAGTGGGTTTTATTCCCCAAGAGGGTTTCTCACATATGTCATGTGTTATAAGCTTGATCTTGGATTATCTTTCTTATTCATTTCTATGAATGATGTATGCCTCATGAATGTATGTATTAAATGATTAAGAGTTTGAAGGAATTGGAATTGAAGTTGAAATATTTGGACTCAGTGATTCACCCACCCCAGTGATTATACCTCTAACATCTTGCAAATATTAAAGGTATAGATTCCAATCATACTTTTATTCCTCATTCTTATCAACCAAAATAAGATAAGTTTGAAATGTATCTTGATCCTTCTCAATATAAGATGTCTCAAAATCATTCATGACTTCATATTTTACTAATTTATTTTGGAGTTCTTCTACTTCAAGACCATCCTTCTTAAGTAAACTTGAGATATCTTCTTCAAGATTAGCTACAACCTCATTCTCAACCTATTCCTCAAATGAAGTATCAATGAAAAACTCTTCCTCATACACACTTGAGACATTTTCTTCACACCCTTGAAGAAATTGACCACAACTTTAATCTCTTTCTCATACCTCTATAGAATAGGCTCTTCTTAAAGAAAGGAGATGGTGGGAGGCTGATGAGATTGATTTGATTGAGAGAGGGTATAAAGCATGGAAGGTTGATCATGACCATATTTTGGGATCTTGAGGGCAATGGAATCATCTAGAGAGTCTTGAATGGGAGGTAAAGAGAAACTCTTAAAGACCTCTACAGTCTGTTCCTTTCACTTGGCCATCACCTCATCAAATTTTGAAGCCTCTTTGTCCTCATAGACAACTTAAGTTTGAGGGATGAGAAAGGAATAAATGGAACTACAAGATGGCTTAGTGTCTTGAATATATTCATGAATAGGCATATGAGTCTACTCTTAATTCCAACTAGGCAACTCCCTTAGCTCAAATTGAGTATGGTTAAGCACTTCATGAGAATGAAGAACACAAGAATACTAGTAGGGAATACAAGAGATTTCTTGAAATAACTAGTTCAACTCACCTTTATACCTCTCCCAATCCTCCATATTCTCTAATACAATATTGTATAACTCATTCCTCACATATAGATGATTGGATATATTTAGAAACAACCCATTCACTTCCTCATACTGAGAATTTGAATAAACTTTTCTTGCATATGCTAGTAGTTTGAGCTCTATTTCATCCATTATCTCTTGGAGAAAAGGCTACTCATATGAAAAATCATATCCATATGGGGAATCTAAAATATGATCTTGAGACTAACATGGTTCACAAAGGGAATAAAGGTCATACTCTTGACAATAAATATCATAAGAAACCTAATAGGCTTAACATATCTGGGATAAACTCCTAGTAAGGCTGATTAGGCTCATAATGAAGATCATAAGGATCATTAGAATACTAGTATGATCCATCATAGGGATGATAAGGAAGTATAACATAGTTTTCTTCATACATATCCATGAAAATAACACATGATAGTGCAATGAAAATAGACTTACTTGGAAACTATACCTAGACTATTAGAATAAATTCCTTGACCTTGGAGTCACCAAATTATTCATCAAGAATGATTTTACAACTGTAATTTCACCAAGACTAGATCTAATGTGTCTCACTGGGTGTGTCATAACTATTGACATCCTAGGTTGCACCCTAGCTGAAAAGGGGATTATTTAGGTTTTCTTGATCAAACCTAGTCCAACATGGGAATGACCCTAATTTTTGGGTATTATAATATTTAATTATATCTCTAAATAAGTTTGGCTTCCTTTTGGATCTATCACCTATACTAAATCTAATCTATCTTCTTGCTAGGAAGAGGGGAGAGAGATTAACAATAATATATGAAAGCATGTAAAAGGGGGTGATGCACCAAATATTTTGATCCTTATACTTTCAAAAGAAACACTATATGACACATTAAATACTACTAAACATCACTTCATTCACTCTTTGATCAGCTTCCACATAATTATTTCACAAGAAATTGACCAGCTATCAACCTAGTATGGAAGGGAAGTTTCCCACTTCCATACTGACCAACAGACTATATATGCACTTATAATAACCTATGAGAACTACCAAAACACTGCATGAAGGTGAGAAAATAAAATAGAGGCAAAGAAAACATACATTCACTTAACCACATTAATGAATTCATAAGACACACTTTAACTTAGCTTGCAAAATGGAGGAATTTAGTCTTATATTACATCAAATAGGTGTTATAGTAAAAATCTTGGTAGAGCCTTGGAAAGACAAATAAAGGGATCATTTTCAAGGCTTAGAAGACTATATTTGTATAAAAATTGGATGTGAGAGATGGGGATCATGAATATAGGATGGAGAAGGAAGCATAATGACCAAAATTTCCAATCATCTGACACTGATTCAATTAGAAAAGATCATAATACTTAAGATTAATTATGGAAGGATCATAATACCTAAGATCACTTCTGGAAGGTAGCTATGATAACTATATTAGTCCCTTTAAATCTATTTTTTTCCTAGATTGATGCTCCTTATGGTTACAATGGTGGGATCAAGTCATTTTCAAGCTAAATTCTAGCATTGATGTAGTTATAACAACTAGATAAATCTATTATGATCTTGTTATGTCATTGATTATTCCTTACTAGCTCATTTGTGGCATGTAAGAGTGGATAAAAGGGTCATAATCATGTTACCATCTTTGGTGATGAACCTATCAAAACTGATGTGTTTACTTCCATGGCCTCCATTTGAAATATTTTCTCTAGTTCAACCTTGATTGTATTTGATCTCTATTTAAAGTATCAAGACTTCAAATTTTGATATTGGCCCTTAATCTAGATTTGGGTTTCTAAAAATGTACCACCTAGTAGCTCTTCATTCATTCTTAGTATTCTACTATCATCTTCATCTTCCCCTATGCTTTCACCATGTGGTGGCCTCACATTTAATCTAGCTCATTTACCTATGCACCATTGATCTTTATTGCATGACTTAACACTTGCCATTGATCTTTAACTATGATATCAAACAAATACTATTCATTCTTTACCTTGTCATGATTGTGACACTTGATATATCAATGTTTGTCCTTGGGATCCTTTGACTCTTTATATTGATGCTCATTATTAGATCTTCAAATCATAATTTAATGTGCATCATTGATCTAAATAGATCCATTAACTTTGTCATATTATCACTCTTCATTGGATCCTTACATAGATTCCATGTTTTGGACACTTTTCTTCACTATATTTGTCTTGGTTCTACTAATTTTTTAACTTAATGCTCATTATTGATTTCGTTGCATGATTAAATGCATGTTGTTGGATCTACCTAGACCCACTAACTTAAGCCATTACGAACACGCCATTAGATATTTTGATTTAATTGAACTTCACTCTACCAATTTATAGATCCATACTTGGTCCTAGGATCTTTTGAGGATTTTAAACTCAAATGGTTAGTTCTAAGGGATTAAGTTTGACATCTTATTTTTCTTGCTTAAATTTGAAGGCTTATATTTTTAGATATAAATTTCACCAAGGCACCAAACTTGTAGGGAATCATTAGGGCATAAAATACATAATCTTAAGGAACTCCTAAGACCAACCTAACTCACAAGGAAAATTTGATGATATGGTAATTTTCAAATGATAGGGTGACAATTTGACCTATGGGGGCAAAATTAACAACAATTGCTACTTTATAAATATCTATAGATAAGAGGATGAACTGAGTGGAAGATGAAGGGAGGTAAATATCCAAGAGAAATAAATGAGATGAGATTAGAAAAAGAGATAAGGTAACCACACAAAAAGAGGGTGGGTGAATACAAGTCAACTTAGGATTAGAGAATCTATGTCCATGGCTTTCTTGTACATTTAATATATTATTTAAATTTTGTTAGTTACGTCAATTATAGTACTATTATATAACATATATAGCTAATTCAACCCCATTCCCTTAAAAATCCTTCCCCATAAGGTCATCATCAACCTTGAAGGTTCCCCCACAAGCACACTCATAAACCTATTAGGTACTAGGTGAACCATCATTATACGTAACTACCCCCAACTTATCCTAGATCATATTTCCTCATACCTTGGGTATGCACACAGGTTCATCCCTTACATGATATGTTAGTGTATGGAGATAAGAAGTGCAATTTTTTGACCATGGTTGTGGCCTTAATTGACTAAATTGGTAACATTATCCATGAAACAAGATTATTGCATATGTCTAAATATCATAAACTTAGATCACATAGGTGTTTTTCACACGTCTTCTCAAATTTAATTTTCTCATTGATGTTCTATTAAGTGACATAAAAAGTGTCATAATAATTTTTTAATTTTTTATAAATAACTCTCATGATTATAAAATATGATATTCGTTATGAATTATATTTTGACATGTGTCTAGATCTTATGAACTCATCTCACTGATGTATTTTTATCTTGGTCTCAATTTAATGTAGGATCATCCTAGGTAAAACTATATCTTATAGAAGAAGATGATCAAGTGTAGAAAGATCACATAGAGGAGTTAGGATAATCATGTCAATAAGCCAAGTCGAGGAGCACACATATGGAAAATATTATTATAATGCATATAGATTGTGTGAAAGGCCAAATAAATTAGACAACACATGTAAAAGGCATACACAGTGATACAAGGAGAATTGTGTACTAGAGATGTACATATAATAGATACCAACATCATTGGGTTCTAAGGAAATCAATGAAATGAAGAGTGTGCCAAAGAAGAAAAAGATACATGTACCCAAGAGGCCAAAATTGAAGTAGAAGGCATAGATCTGAGGATAGAAAAGGATGAATTGTAAATTAGCCAACTAGATGAGATGACACCTAACAAGGACATAATGAAATCTTGATGAAGGATTTTATATCTATAAGTTTGATCCAAATTTATTATTTTCAAAGGTGAAGGGAATAAGGATTGACTCGGTTGCTTTCAATCTTGGGTATTTGAATTTAGGCACCAAAATTTGTTGGAATGATAGTTGTCAACCACCCATCTAAATAGACTTGTAGCAAACCTCAACAACTATAAATAAGGGAATTCGGCCCATGGGAGAGGTTATTTTTAGGTTTAGACTATTGAAGATGTTTTTGGTGGTGGTGGTGATTGGTTATGGTTGAGAGGAGGTAGTCAAGAGGTGTAGGAAGAAGGTAAAAGCATACAAGCTAAACCTATAAGATGTATATAGGTAGAAAGGAGAGAGAGTTAGGATAAGAGCTCAAAGCTCAGTAAAGGGATCCAATAAACTCCTTATTGAGTTATCCATTTTATGTGTGTGTGAACCAAAGGATGTGATGTTTGGCATCCCTTCACTAAAAACCTAACCCTTATTTACATCATCTAGTATCCAAATAATATGAGATACTTGTGAAATTACATGATAAAAAAATCATGTAAGAAGTAATGCAGTGAGAAGCAAGGCTAGTATAATCTTAAATATAAGGCAACCCATTAAGGAGGAAGAATGATGAAAAGAGTGTAAATAGGTAGATTATCAAGATGAGGTAATGATTTATGTGTGTTAAATAAGAGTGAAAATTATAAAATAGATAGTAAAATATACATGAGTGAGTGAAAATTATAAAATCATTGAAAGAGTGATTAACTAGTATAAGGCATAACATTCTCCATCATAAATAGGTGGGTAGAGAGTGAAAAGTGCAAGGAGACTCAAGGGATGAGATGTGTAGGATTAAAATATAGGTTTCATAAGTATTTCCAATATCATAGATTATTGATTATAGGAAAATTTATGCATAGATAACCTTCAACCCAAAATTTTGGCTAGAATATGTTGGAAGTGTTCTTTATCAAGCACACATGGGTAGATAACAAAAAGAAAAAAAGTTGACAAGAATCACTAAACAAAAAATCAATCATACATGCAGCATATTTCAATGGGACTACTAGGTAGAAGATTTAGATAATTTTTTTCTATCAAGCATGGGTGGGTATAGAGATACAAAAAAACTTATCTAAATCTTCTACCTAGATAAGATGTAAGCATTTCAAAACAAGAAAACATAGAATCAATAAAGATTCATAGTTCTTCATCAAGAATGAGTAGTTAGATAAAACATAAAGAAAAAAAGATGACTTGATAGAGATTAATAGTCCTCTATCAATACTAGATGTCTATATGACTGAAATAAAATGTAGCCACTATAAAGTATATCATCGCTAGGAGAAGCAAACCTAAAAGAGGAGGTGTAATCTGTTGAAGATGCAAAGCATGATTTTTCACTCGATAGTGTTAGGCACTTTGCAAAGGATAAGAGCACATGAAAGAGGATGTGGAGTAGTGCACCAAGGATTTTTTGAGACTTTGATGAGAATAAGAGATTATGAGGCAAGGAAATAAGATAAATGGTATTCACGATACTATAACAAGTAGTGCATACCTAAACCCACATGGAGTTTAAGTAAGTATATATAACATCAAGTGAAAAGAGGGAGATTAGGAATTGATAAAGTGTGGTATTATCTAACCCTAAAGGGATAGATCTAGCCATAAATGAGGCTGACACTAAAGGTGCAAGGTGCATAGGTGAGAGTTGCATGAGAAGGGTGTGTTAGTAGGAGTGGATAAGGATAGTAAATGATACACAACATTTCTTATATTCATCATGGAAGTTGAATTGAATAAGATTTTTAAAGAGTGCAAAGAGGGGTGTTCAAGAGTAGCATTGCAATAGGGTGAAATAAGATTACCCTTGTATGGGAGATGTAGAATTTATTTTAGAGGTCAACATGAATTTGAACATATAATGTTCAATAGTGAACATTCTATGAGGGTAAGAGTAAACAAGAAATCAAAGAGCGAGTTATAGAAGCTCTTGAAAAGGATAGTTGAGGATAAACCTAAGGTTGTCTTAAAAGGTAAATACTAGAGTGTAATAGGGTCAGACCCAAAATAAGGAATTAGTGAAAGAGGAGGAAGGACTTGTGAAGAGGCAAGGAGATTTGTTGAAATAAGATCAACTATGATGGACAAGTGTCCAAGAATATGGGACAAGTAGAATAAGGATGCCCATAGATGGTTGACCAAAGTAAGAAGAGATAATATTAGGAATAGTCCACAAGCATGTTTTAATTATCGTAAGTAAAACAAAAGAAATGAACTAGAGGTGCAAGAGTAGAAAAGTATACAAATAAGTTACATATGAGTGCTAAAGAAGTAGAGTTGCATTGAGTGTAACTAGATATAGTAGATCTTTGAACCACTAAGGTAATCAATAGATAAGGTAAAAGAGTGCAGAGATACCATAGCATAGCTAAGAGATAGTATATAGACAAAACATTGAGGTAGCTATTATGGGAAAGACATAATCTAGGAGGTGTACCAAAGAGATAATTAAAATGAGTAGCAAAGATGATTGCATAGAATTATTTCCAAAAAAGGTACAATGGTAGGTTGGTAGATCAGTGAACTAGTAAGGTATCTAAAAATGAAAGTGAGATATTCAAATTTTTTATAGTACAACTAGAGGATAGTAGACCAGTGAACTAATGAGCCAAGTATAAAAGGAGGTGAGAGATGAAGATTTACACTAAATACAAAAAGAAAGGGAACAAATGTAGCATGCTAATTAAAGTGCATGAAGGAGGAAAAGGAAGAGCATGAGAATGGAGGTGCATGAGGTGAAAGTAATGCATAAATAAGAAGAGATCACAAGTCACACTAATAAATAGGATGACACTAAGAGAGCCAAGTATGACACTTAAATGAAAAAAATAAGAAGAGAAAGAGCAAAAAATAAGGAAAAGAGAAGCGTAATTATATTTTCGCATGAAGAGAGGAAGGGAGAAGAATGGGACAAGATAAACCTAAGACTTATAGAAGTGGCTAAGAATAAGTTATCACAAATATGTATTTGTGCATGGGGAAGGAAATTAATGAGACATGTAGGAAACAATAAGAGGAAAAGCAGGTGGGTACAAACCCATAATAATAGAAATTAAAAAATGAGAAGATGTAGAAGAGGAGAAGGGATAGAATAATTGGTAACATGAAAAAGGAGCCATGAAAGCATGCATGAAGGAGAGAAGGATCTGATGATGGAAGGAGAGTGAAGGAAAATACTGGAGAAGAGAAGATGTCGAATGAGAAAGAAGAAGGTATGTAGGACCAAAAAGAACATAGAAATAGTAGGCAAAAAGGAACATTGTGGTAAAATATTTGACTTAAGAAGTTTTCTAACCACTTAGACCCAATTTAAGTAGGGTTTTACACTTTATTTACCTAGGGAATTATATTCAAAAACATCTTACTAAAAAATTAGATCCTAATTTGTGTAATAGTGTGAGTGAAGAAGAGGGAAGAGAGCAGAAGGATCACATAGAGGAGTTAGGAGAAGCACACATAGAATCCAAGTCAATGAGATTATGGATGGAAAAGATAAATAAGGCATGTACAAGTTGTGTGAAAGGCCAAACAAAAAATAAAACTCACAAGGGGCATTTAAGAGGATATAAGGAGAAATGCACACTAGAGCTATGCACATAATAGAGACCAACAACATATGGCTATAATAAACTAAATTAAATAAATATCATGAAAATATAAAGAGAAGGCTAAAAACAAGAAGCTAAAATAAAATATGAGGCATAAAACCCAAATATATAAAAGGACAAATAGTCAATTGGCTAACTAGAAGAGATGATACCTAGTAAATATATGACCAAATGATAGCGAATGATGGTAAATATATAAGTTAAATTCAAATTGATTTATGTTAGAGGTGAAGGGCTCAAGGATTGACACAAACACATTCAATCTCAGACTTTTAAATATGGCATAAAAAATTATTGAAAGGACATCTATCAACTGCCCAATCAAAGAGATAGTTAATCGACTTCAACAACTATAAAGAAGGTCATTTAGTCCACAAAATAGGTTATTTTCAAATTTTATTTTGAATAGATTTTTTTTTTGTGGTGAGTTTTTTTGGCTAAGAGGAGGTAGTCTAAAGGTTTAGGAAGAGGTTATATTTCTAAGATTCAAACCCTATAGGATGTATGTAGGTATAAAGGAGAGAAAGAGAAGTTAAGAGCTTAGAGATAAAGAAAGGGAGTTGTGGATCCCTTTAATGTGTAGTTGAGAAGATAAAAAAATCCATGTAAATATGTTTCAATAAATAAATCCCATTAATTTATCAATTGTGCATGTCTGTGTTTGTGTGTGAACCAAAGCCTGCAAGGTTGAACTTTCATTCACTAGGAACCCAACCCTCAACTGCATCACACTTGGCATTAGACTTCATACAACAAGATGTTGACACATGGATTATTGTAATGGGTTTTCTCAATGATATGCATCTATCTATGGATTTTTAACTCTGAAATGACTCCATGAATAGATATGCCACTACATTAAAACATCTTGTGTGTTATCTATAATTTATGGTATATTTACATTTACACTATGCACACAAGGCTTCATATAAATTAGATGTAGTGGAGACAAATTGAAATGAATCTAGATAATATCAAATAATCAAATCAAGAAATCATTATTATCTTTGGTATTCCAAATTAACATTGTTTATAAGAAATAAATAGTAGTTACTCAATGTTTTATACGTGGATGATCATTGTAAGCATTAATTGGGAAAATGAAACATCTGATGAAACTAATATTTAATTGATTTCATAGACTCTCACCCAATATTAGTTTTGTTTCTAAGTTATTTTGAAAATACAAAATAAGAGTGATAACTAGACAAAATAACTCATCACAAAGATGAAGGTTTAGATAGTATTAGTGTTAAATAGAGCTCTACAAAAAATTAAAAAGTAAGGTGTTTAATGGGAAAGTGTAAAGGATACAACTAAGGGATATTCAAATAAATTAGAGACTAGATTTAAAATGGGTTTTGAACCTTTTTTATGAATCTACAAACCTCTAAGGGACATTCAAAGTCTAGATCAAGATATCAAAGTTGGAAGTTTTGTCTAGTGTCTATTAAAATACTTGTCATCAAATATTTCATGTAATAATCAATAAACTTTTGTACATAGTTATTTGTAAGGAATTTTTTGAATCTTTGTTGCTTATAGAGCTTCATAAAATGACTTTATCTCAATACAATGTTATTTTTTTAGATAGGGTTATAAAATAGTCTCAAATTTCAATAAGATCATAATTTACAAATTTTTGGTGAAATTGGTTTTTTGATAAAAACATAATGATGTCACTCATTTTATCCCTTTTACTTGATTAGATTATTTTGATTATATAATTTATGAATTTCAATCTTGGTGGGGTATAATATGTGTGCCACATAGACTAAGTGTCACACTTATGATCTAAGCATAATTAGGTGCATAGTGCAATAGGCATCATAGACCTTTCTTTTCTTTTCTTAAAACTCAAGATAGTAATACAATTATCTCATAGAACCTACCAAGATAATAGATATTAAAAATAATAAAGTCTTGAATTATTTCAAGTTAATCATACTTTTTTAATAGATTTAAAATTAATAATGTTCAAATTGTAAAATAAAAACCAATGGACTCTATATCGTAGATCATTGAAACAAAATTAACGTGTGTATTTATTTCTTGAAGACTTTTTTCCAAATAGCATATGTTTTAAGGTTAAAATCCAAAATTATATAGTTGGCCTTATTTAAAGTTTAATATTTTAAATCCTAATAATATAATAAATGTAATTATTCAAAATAACAAACAACTATGAGCACATGTTGAAATTCCAAAACCTATTGAAATGAGAATATGAAATAAATCATTAAATATTGATCTACTATAATAGATGTTTGTTATTAAGAATATGAACATATTGAGAACGTTTCTCAAATAAATGAGAAAACTATATAGAGTGAGACTAAAAAAATTAATAATGAAAGTAAATTTTCCAATTCTATGAGGAAAATATTAATTACACCTATCAAAATAATATTTTGAATGATTCAAACCAACAAGTTTGGGGTTAGTGGTAGGAAATAAGGGGTTTTACATCATTGTTCAAGGTTACAATCCCACGGGTTCCTTGGACACTTCAAAAATGTAGGTAATGAGGTCAAAAATTTTACCTCATCTTGCTTATTAGTATTTCCTAAAATACCTCCCTGTGTTTCTATTCACACTCCTTTGGTCTACACTATGTCTATTTATGCATAGATTATATGAATAATGTATATACATGTTATTTTATTAAAAAAAGTTATTTTTATATAAATTAATATGATTTAATGGATTGGATGTTTATTTTATTAATAATGTAAAGTAAATAATGCATAATATACCTCTTTTAAGGTGTTTTATACTAGCAACTAAGGAGAAAATATCCATTTAATTTTCTGACAACTCGTAGCAACTAGATAAGCTACATGTAGCAACTAAGTGAGCTTCCCATATAAACTAAAAAGTTACCCATATAAAATAGGTGAGATACTTGTATCAATTGGGAAAATCACCTATAAGAAATAAGTGAGCTACATGTAGTAACTTGAAAAGTCACCCGTAGTAATTAGGTACCACCTTTAGTAATTAGACGTGCATACATAACAACTAGTTATACACCCATAGTAATCAATTGTGCACCATTACACACTAGGAGAGATACTCTTATAAATGGTTAGATCATTCCAAGCCACTCATAGTAATTTTGGGCCTCCCATATCTCAACTAGGTGACACTTGTAATAATAGTTGTGCATACACCTTTGAAGGCTTAACAGTTAGATGATGATTTTAAGAAATTTACTCCCATATTTTGAGGATTGTGATAATTTCTCATTTTAATGAAAATTATAATTCAAATTCAAACTATTCCTCCTTAATTGGATTATCCATCTCAAGTGATTGAAATAAATGAATGTTTTATTTTACCATACTTATTTATTGTTTAGTTATTAGTTTACTTTGTTACAACATATTATATCTTTCTATTATTATTATTTGTGTGTGTGTGTGTGTGTGTGTGTGTGTGTGTGTGTGTGTGTGTGTGTGTGTGTGTGTGTGTGTGTGTGTGTGTGTGTGTGTTTATATAATTATTTTAACTTATTTCATTCTAATAATAATAATATATTTATGGTCAGCCTATAGATACTAGCATATCCAAATAAATCCTTTCTTTGCCTATTTAAGAAAGAAATTATAGGATTCAGTTAGAAAAGAAGGGAAATTTAGTTCAAGTAGGTAATTATATTAGAATATTAGTTGAGTTAATATTTGTAATCATAATATCATTTAACTAAAAAAAATCAATTTGATTATAGAGTTGAATCAATAAAGATATTTGTATTTTATCATGTCTTAAGCAAGGACTTGATTCGGTCTCCAGTCCATTCAAGGTAGGGCACACTCACAAGGATTCGGTGATATGATCTCCCATATGTTAGATAGTTAGTTTATATTGTGTGTGAATTTACATTTCATTCATGTAAGTGTGTACCTATTGTTGTCAAAAATTTAACTCCTTGAAATTTCTCAATTTTTGCACTAGTGCATAGATCAAATCAAAAAGATAAATTTTCATTATAAAAATTTAACATAATTTCTAATTCTCATGACCTATTTGGAAGTTCCAAAACTTTTAAGTGCCCTAGGAACTTCTTCTAATTCTCCAAGTACCAAAATACCTAAATAAGTCTAGGTTATTTCAAGTTATTAAAGGTCTAATTATCTCTTCATTCCTTACGTTCCACTAAGTTTTATAAGTTCCAAATAGCAAATACAAATACAAGGTTCCACCATTTACTAAAAATACCAAAACTCATGAATTGCATTAGGTGTTAGATGTTACTTTAACCCATGAAAGTTCTAAAATGGTACCCCAAGTTCCCCAAGTGCCCAAAAATTCTAAAATCTCTAAAATCTCAAGAATTTTCAAAAAGAAGACTGTCAAAGTTTTGTTAGCCTCTAGATGTTCCAATAAAAATTAGAGGTAGCTTTTTCCAACCAAAATGAAAATAATTAGTCAATATAAATCAAATTTTATGTTTCATTTGTCTGTAAAAATTATAGATTTATCTTATGTGGTACTTTGTGACATCAAGAACCTCTTTATTCTTAACTACTAATCAGATTTTAATACTTTTATCCTTACAAGGTTGGTTTGTTCTTAATCCTTCATTTCCATTCTATATCAGTGTTTCATGCATTTTCATTCACCTTTTGTACCACTTTATATTAAGTTGTATTGCTTTGTTTTCCCTTCATTTTTCACTAGTTTTGCTTCTATCCCACCATGTCAACCTAAGCACCTTCACCTTCTAAGTAATTTATTTAAAATTAATATGCACATTATTTCATTTCATATATTTGAAGTGTTGTGGGTACTAGAGTATTTCATTTATTCAAACAAAATATAGGATCAGTTTTGTGAGAAAATTATAATATTTTTATGACCATCATAACCTAAGCTTCACATACATAAAAACATTTTATTCCCAATGATCTTACTATAGGAAACTAAAATTGTTAGTTAAGCTACATTTTGCATATCTACATCTATAAAAATTAAATTCAAGTATGTGGGTTATGAGCCTATTTCCACCCTAGAAATAGACATATTATAAATCATTGATAGCAAGATTGGTCATGTAAGCACTAAATAATTTTGGGAACAAATGGAAGATGGGAAAAAACATAATTGGGATAACTCATTCTAGATTATAGGTTTGCATATGCAACTACATTCCCAATAGATTTTCAATGTGTATATCTAGTCCTTCCATATGAAAAATACTATGATCTAAAGAAAAGGGAAATTAGATTCATAAATGATGTAGTGATGGTCATGTTGTCAGGCTCAAAATCCTTTCTAGCTCCAAAGGCACTCATGGGATTGAGTGTTCTAAAGGGGAAAGTGAGAGACAATGCATGGGATAAAATATCCCCTCATTAATTTTAGGATTGATTCTAATTCAGTCTAAGGATTGAGAAGTTTGACCTTTTTTACTCAAACATCCATGATTGTTACCACTAGAGGTTTAATATGTGTGAAATTGTACTCTAAATTAGTTGCTAGCTGAAGGATCTTCTATTTGTAATTTATTATTTAGTTACACCTCATAGATTTCTAAAGTAGGGGAAAATGTTTAGATTCTAAAATAAACATAAAAGAAGGGTAAGGTAGGGTAGGAAATAATGTTTCCAAACCTGAAAAGTGATAATGCTTCAAGAACTAAGCTAAGTTCCCTACCATAGTTATATATTTATACCACCATGTGTTGAGTTTGACCAAGGGTTTTGACTCATTTTTTACATATAGGGGATAATTTTGAAGAAACATGAGAGAATGCTTAATTTATAAACCCTTCACTAGATATAAATATTAAAGAAACCTATACTAAACAACACATATATTCTTAAAACACAATCTATAGATTAACATAAAGATCATAAATATTATAAAATAAATGAAAAGGGTTCATAAATGGTTTAAAATAATGAACATTATAACCAATACAGTCTTTAAGTAATAGAGCATTAGTTCAATTTTATTAGCATTAACATGTATTTAATAACTATAAATGATTGATAAATTATAACAAATAAACCACAAATTTTTCAAAGTGAGAATTTACATTCATTAAAAAAAATTGTTGACAAATTTTTTGATCATGGTAGACATTCATAATCCAAAAAAGTGAGGAAAAAAGTAGGTGAAATCTTAATTTAATTCTAATAGTATTTTAAGACTAATAATTGTTGACCTTCAAAATGGAATAAAATTATACATTTATAGATAAGGATGAGGCTCACCTCCGAGTAGTACGAGATTCCCATCTTGGGCCATGATGGACACTCCAGGTTGTTACAACTATATTGATCTCAAATAAATTTAATATCCTCCCCACTATCTCAAAAATAAACTCTAGGTCTCACTTAAATAATACATGGAGGAGCTATAAATGAACCATCTCCTAGCTATTTGGACTTGGCTTCCCAAGTGGATAACACAACTACCACTAAGTCAAAATCCTAGTCTAGCTTATCTAAATTCATTGATGGCTCTAAAAATATCACCTTTGATTATGCCACTAACCTATGATAAATTTAGAGTGGGTCATATATGGACACCTTGACCTCTAAAACGTGACTAATCCTTGTAGTGTATTAGGTAGAGATTTCAAGCACTACTTAGGCTCCATCTTTTTTGACCTTAACCACTTTATTTATCATGACCTAGTCGAAGTGACCCAGGTGAACTCCAAACTCGCTCATATCCAATAGAGTGCCATATAAGTGGAATAAAATTATGATGTTAGCCTCATTTAAATAGGCCAATACCTTATTCTTAACTTATTTTAGGGGGTCCACTACTATCTACACTAGGCTCAACCACTCCTCAATTATATCATTTTTACTCTCAACATGTGTTTGATATAGGCTCAAGTTCAAAGTGGTATGAGCTTCAACTTTAGTAACATGTCCTTGTGCATGATTACTACTATATTATTATACTTTATCTCTAGTTCAACCATTATCTCAAATTAGGCTTGAGTCCTTTGAAGTTACACCTTGTAATCTGATAAAGTCTCAAACACCTTCCCTAGAGATGAAAAAAATTTGGGAGGGTGTCCTCAACTCATCCAATTAGATCCATAGGAAGAAGCTCTTCACTTAGGATCCTAGGGATTAGACTTGCTCCTACATATCCTCTATCATCTTATTGGCATGTCATGTATATCTAGAGGACTGAGACTAGGTCCCCAACCACTTTATTTTATCCCATAGATGTCCTCACTTTTGTTATGGATAAGATATCTTGTTGAGTTCATCAGACCATAATAATTCTATCCTAGATGAAATTTTGGGTGAGAATCCTCCACATGTTTAATGTGATGTGATCAAAATCTCACTACACATTAGGGTTATCTTATATAGTCATCTCAATTTCATATGACATCATAGTTACTCCCAGGGTAGAAGGAGGTGTTTTTGGAGTGAAGGATATGGCCATGATAGGTAGAGGATGAGGTGGAGAGAGAATGAATGAAGTAGAAGTAATGAAAGAATAAATTAGTGGAGCAAGATGAATGGGGGTGTAAGGAGGTAAGAAAAATGGGAAATCTTAAGGGAATATGTATGCTTACAACTAGATATGGGTCAAGTTCACCTATGGGGATATGACTCTAGGGAGAGCAACATTTATCATAAAGGAGGAAATTGGATGGGTAAAGCCAAATCCATAGGTACCTAGGATGATGAAAAAAGGAGGCCTAGGAATGATATAGGGAGACATTAGAGGTCATGATAGAGGAGAAATTGGATTATATAAGGGAGGCCAAGAGGATTAATCTTAACCTAAATAGAAGGCTGAGGATGAGCCACTTTCAATTTATTTTGGGGCATCTTACTTAGGTTAGCTTCAGTTGTTGTAGTTGAGGGAGCAATGGTGGCAGAGGCTATAAGGACTAATTAAGGAATCTACTATGAAACCATAGGTTTATTTGGAATAGCTAAACATGCTTGAGATGTTAACATGGGTTCACTTATTATATGAGATACATTTACACTTATTAATTTTTTGGCACCCATATGTATCTGGACTTGGGATTGAACAAGCACAAGAGCTAAGAAGAGCCTTGCTTATAAGATGGATGATGAATACACAAATGAGGAGGTGAGCACATTATGCTTGGCTAAAACTAGAGGAACATGGGTGAATTATGTATGGGGATAAATTGGGAAGAGGGAAGGTTTCACTTAAGTAGACTACTAGGGAATTAGAAAACTAGGAGGTGTTGTGAGAGGTTATTAGAGAGTGGAGGAAGAATGAAAAGGGTCTTGTATGGATGTTGGCTATTGGTCCCTTCTCAGATTTATCTTTGAGATTATACTAATTTTGAATTTGAATTATTTAATAGCCTCAATTTGATTCACTTTGAGTTGATTCATTTTAATTTGAGTGACAAGAGGTTATACTAATTGAGGTCAAGCCACTCAACCCATAGGAGGTGGTGGAGGCTAAGTGGTAGGATCTTGAGGAGGAGAATATTTTGAGACTCCTTATCTAATTCTCATAAAAATTTGAGGAACGTTTGAACATCCTTGTTGGGTTGGGGTGAGGTGGAAGAGGTAAGGCTATCTTGGGTGGATGGCATTGGTTGAACCCTCCTTCCTTTCTTCCTTTTTAGACTCAATCTTAGTGAACACCTCTTGATCATTGGATAGATTTAGGTAGATCTTGTCATCATCCTTGGGCTAGTTGCCATAATTGAGGTTGAAATGGGTTGATACTTAGCTAGGAGATCCCTTACAACACTATGTGGGTTCTAGTCCTAGTGATCTTCCCTTCATAGGGTAAATGAGTCCCTTCTTGCCTCCATCTTCTACATAGTGTGAAGGATATATAAATGTGGTTTCAAATGGTTATTGGGAGGGGGAGTCATGATTTCTATTAGTAACTTATTTAGTGCCTAAAGATGACATCCATCAACTAATATGTAATTTCCTATTCTACTAGGTGGTTCAATACTTGATAGGGTAAGTGGAAGGGAGCCTTCAAAGTGCCTACTATATGAATGATTGTATCCTCCCTACAATACCAATAGTCCATAATGGGAGTGAGATATTCATATATTTATTTTGATATTCAAGGTAATGGTGATTCATTGATGTCTATGTATAACAATGGGTAGAAGGACTCACATACCTCTCAGATATTATTCTGATAATGGTGTCCATATAGTTTATAAAAAACTACATGGGCCATCACTCCTTTGGGAACCCATACTATAAAATTATAAGTTTTGAATGTGAGCATCTTGTAGATTACATCTACTAGGTATCTAATCATGTAAAATTCATCACATCCCTAGGTATCTCCCACCACCTTGATTATAATAAAATTGATCACCCCTCCAAGTTTAGTGATTTTCTCACCTTCATGTAGATCAAAGAGATCCATACAAGGTTGACATACAAGAATTTTCTCTCCCTGAATAGTTGGTTGAACAAGATCATCCCAGTGTATATTCCCTCCTTGAAGGTATATATGTTGTATGCATTCATGTTTATATTGTTGACCTGTTTAGTATCTAATTTATCTATGCATTCCTTCAAGACATCATAAATCTAGTGAGATTTGGTCTAGGTTATCACCATAGTTGAATCATATGTGAGTGTACACTTTGGGAGGTTATAATAATCCTTGAAGGTAGCTCCCAAGATGTATGTGATATGATTGTAAGAGTTCATAGAGTAGACCATGTCATGGATACCATCTTGTTCCCACTTCACCATGAGCAAAAAAATTCAAACAATTAAATGTAGGGAAAGACTTCAAGATTATTTACAGCTTAGTTGAGACCATAATTCTCATATTCCTATATGGAATCTTCAAAATAAACCTTAGCTTCATCATTATTGCCCAAGTATTTGGGCACTAGGTCTATAGATTTAAACATCTCAGTAAAGTGCTTGATACATGTCAATATATCTAGGAATACAATGTCTCTATTGTCTTATTTTTGGGGTTTGAGGATGAATTATCCATTGCAATTGGAATGAAATTCTATTACAAGTAACATTGAGCAAAGGGAGAAAATGGAAGGCACTAGTCAGGGCAGAAAGCAAGGAGTGGATTTTTGGAGACTAGGAGAAATAATGGCTAATGATTTTTCCTTAGAGTATTTTTAGAGGTTTGCATACACCTCTTGAATTTATAGCATTTGTAAAATTACTTGATGTGACTTAAAACTGAATTTTATGGCTTGACCTCCCCATTTATTTCCTAATCTAAACATAAACTTAGAAATCATGATCATTCATTGCCTACTTGATTTATTGATCATGAGGTGATGATTTAGAATGTATAATTGGTGCCCAACTTATCATTTAATTAATTCTTAGAGTGTGATAGGCACACAACCATATCATCCTTAAGGCTTCTTAGGTAGTTCTTGCCTCATGCCTATGTACTCTGCCAATTGGTTCATGTTGTAATGGTTAACACCTAAACACATCCTAGTGCTACACTTGGGATAATAAAATGATAGATGGAGGACATGTGACATTATTCAATTAACCTTTCAACTCTAAATAAATATTATTATGACCACTCTGGGGAATTTTGGGCTCCATTTACTAATATACATGGAAGTTCCATGTGGCATGATATGATAAGTTAATTTTTAACAAGTTTTGACATCTCTATCAGGTCTAGGATAAGTCTCTAGTTAAAAATGGGCTACATATAAATTTCTTATTTTTTTGGGATCTGACATCTCTATTAGATCTAATAAACTAACACATCTAACATTGGGGTGACTTTGTTGGTTGGATCCTAACAACTTTGACCTTTGGGCCATGTGGTGTTCTTCCACTAGGTTAGGATCTCCTAGGCTTTAACATTTCTAACAGATCCAAGAGATTGACTAACCTAACAATCATCATCATGGAACTTTCCCATTGGGTTGAGCTATCTCAAGATCTAACACTTTTGATAGATCTAAGAGACTAACCATTCTAACTACTAGGTACCCTGATTAACTAGGCCCTGACCTCTCTAACACCTTTAGTAGAGATCCATATGATGCTCTTTCATTTAAACCTCCTATATAAATCCATAAAAATTTGACTAAGTAAAATGAAAATAAACATGATGAATTAAATGTCCACTTGGCTACCAGCTAAGCTCACAAGATGCCATATAAGACTCCAAGAGACTGAGATTCCTAGATCCTAAATATGGAATCAAACCTATATAAAAGTTAGTTTATTAAATATTCTAAGTAATAAAGTTCATGTTTTACTTTAGGACATGACCAAGACTAAACTACATTATCTTTAGAGTTTACAGGGCTCTTTATTAAGGATCATTCAGCGACTACAAATACTCATCATGATTAGGAAAAATAAGGTAAAATAGGAACTTATATATTCTCATAGAAAGGATTTAGAACAAGATATAAAGTCTTAGAACTTTGATTTTGATCATTTTAAATATATTTCCCCCACTTATATGAAGAAGGGGGCGTGTTGGCCATAATAGGTCAAACTAGATAGCCATTCAATCAACAAAACCTTTTAAATTGTTACTCATGATGTAATAGTTGAAAAAAACAAATACATTACATAGAAATTTTACATTCAACACAATGATAAGTGTTTAAGTGTGATTATTCAATATTTGTTGAATAAGAAGATGAGAGGATCTTATAAACTCCCCAAGGTTCTTTATAGATTAGAATTTCATGAGGAAATATTAGATGTTATAACTATATTAAATAGAGTTGTGGGTCATTCTGATACCCAAACATTTTTTGAATTGATGTGTATTTATATCATTCTTTTTTCATTAAATCCATTCATTTATTAGGGAGAGATTATGAGAGATAATCTCCATGAAAAATTTATAAAATTTGAGTCTACATAGTCATTCTACATGACTTCATATCTAGTCTATTGAATTTCAAATAGTAGACGATGGTTGGGACTAAAAGTAGAGGGAAAAGACACTTAGGAAATATTTATATATCAATAACTTCCTAAACTCACTAAAGAGATATGAAATAAATATTTCATAAGATTAAATAATTTGTTTACCATGTTGGTAGCAAGAACCCTAGAAAGTAATACAACAACATGGGTTTCAAATGAATATGTCTATCTTATGAATAAATACATAAGTTATTTCATTTAGTTTTCTAAATTCATGTATCTTATAGTTTTAGGGTTTGAAGTTATGCCATATAGACTACCAAGATATGCAATTAAAAAATGTACTTATTGAACTATACAGATAATTAATTAAATTCCATAATAAATGTAACATGAAGCATGTAGGAGAGACTTATTTTCCCATTGGTTTGAGATACTTCATTTTTAAAATATCAAGAGATGCCTCAAACATTGATAATTCAAATATTTATTTTCTAATGAAAACTCATACTAAAATAATTGTTTTTGATAGTAAAATTTTTGTGAGAGAGAATCTCAAACTTGGTTAAAATTATTCACATGTACTAGACATTGAATATTATTGGGAAGATTTTGAAGATGAAAATAAAATCAAAAAGAGATATTATTCTATAATGGTAATTGATCAAATGAAAGAATTCAGAATTCAATGGGCTACCAAAGGGATTATTGATGATGGATCAAATTTAATTGATATATTTTTCATTCATAAAATTAATTTTTTATCCTTACCTCTAATTTATTAGTCAATCAAAGATTCAATTGGTTTGAATAAACTTACCTAATTTATTTTTTAAAGATCAAAGGCCTGGTTAGATAACAAATCAATCAAATATACTATTTCAAAAGGTTATAAAAATTTAGAATCTCTCAAAAGGCAATAATAATCTTTACCAACATTTACAGTTTAGCCATCAAACACAAAATCATATATGAAAATGACTACGTCTAACCCTAGTTGTGGAGCTAATAAGGAAGACCCAAATAAGTTTATGCAATGAATTAATATATACCTACAACTTATCATTCCTAATATATTTAAACTCAAAGAAGGTAAATCAACTAAAACTCATTGGATGCTTAGTTATATATGAGCATGACCAATTTGATCAGTTAAACCTAGCCAGAGGAACACTTATCACACAACATCAATGGAGAGTATTCTAAATACTCTAGGTAATCAATACAATGTGATAACCCTAACTAGGTCTCTTAATAATAGATGGAATTAATCTTATATAGTGTTGCCAAATCTTGAAACACAAATAAGGGGGATGATTAAAACAACATTAAAATAGCTAAGGAACCATGGTAGGTGTTGATGTGCATTTTGATATGTGCCAACATTATAGACTCATCTCAAGACTCACCTGCAATGAAAGGAGACTCTAGGGAATATCCCCAAGGTTTATATCTAACTATTCTAGGCACATTGATCTTCACTTAGTGTTATAAACAAAAAAATTTGGTATGGATAACAATGTTTTAAGTTGATTACAATTGATTGCATACAAATCCCTCTAGCATAACACCAAGTTTATAAGATTGAGGTAGATATTAAGCTACTAAAACAATAAATTACATGAAAAATATGCATGATTGGCTCCATTATCTCTTTAGGATAAGAAAATATAACCCTTTTACAATGAAAATCCATCCTTATATATAAATTGTAACCCTTAAGGGGAAGATTTTCCCCCCAAAATTCTCAATAACCTCCATTAATGTTCATCAATCACTTTTCATGCAAAAAATGCTCCTCTTTATCACATTTTTACTATTCACCACCTACACAAGACAAAAAAAAAAGACACTTTAAAAATAGAGAACTTATGGTTATTTTAAGAGCACTTTACCAAGTCAAAAATAGAATATGGTTAGAATAATGACCATAAAAATTAATTTACAAATCCTCTCAAGATACTAACTATACAAAAAATGTTCAAATCAAAAATATCTTTCTAACACATTAAATGGTTTATGAATTATAAAATTAGATCAAAAAATTTGGCCAAAAATTAAACCCTTATGACAAGGTGTCAAGGTTTTAAGGATACAATATAGGTGTCAGGTTTTGAACCCTATAGTCTAGGTGTTGGGTTCTAACCCCTATAGTACTAATGTCAAAACTTGATAATTACACTACAATCCTAAAGCCTTGACACATGCACAAGAGGTCAAAAACCTTGGCATGCCAAAAGGTGGTCCAAATTTGGACTTAGGACAAAGTGCCAAACATGAAAAACACTCATCAGGACCCAATATTCACTATGGAGAAACAAATAAGAACATAGATATAAACATGATTACACATCTTGATTAGAATATCCCAAAGAAAAAAATCTATAAAAAATGATTGTGTTGAAACTAAATTTATAATACACTGAGTGGTTTGTAAAATAGAGATATGGTTCAGATATTTATGACCATTTGAATTAACCTCTATCCAAAGGTTTTAAGGTTTTAGGACTACAATGCATCTGTCAGGTTCTAACCAATGTAGTGTAATGGTCAAATTATGACACCTACACTACAACCCCAAAACTCTAATAACTAATAAATAGGCTTAAAACTTTGACATGCCAAAAGGAGGGGTAAAAAACACTTCAAAAATAAGTTTCAAACATGGAAAAATTACCCTTGGATCCAATCTCTAAAATGGGCAAGATGAAAATAATAGGGATAGGAAAAAGACTATAAAACTAGATTGACACACCCCCAAATAAACATATTATACCAAAATCTTCACTTTTAAACTAGATTTATAACACACCAATTATTTTATAAAAATGATCACTAAGACATAATTTATGGTTGAAATCTTGACACCCTATCAAATCATGTCAAGGTTTTGTGACTACAATGTAGTGGTCAGAATCAGATGCCTACATTTTAGTGGTTAGATTTTGACCAATACATTAAAATCATTAGAGTTCATTAATTATAATTTAGTCATCATAGTATGATGACTAAACTATAATCATCATATTCCAATGGCTATAATTCATTCATTAGAGTTCGATGGCTGAAATGTAGTTAGATTGCATTGTAGTTAGACTACATTGTAAGTGCACAACTCTACCAACTTTAAAGGATGCTTCAAGCCAAGGTTAAAACATGAAAATTTATCACATAGATGGACTCTTTAATATGGAAGGGTTTTTTTGGAACTAAAATATCACATAAATTGAGAATGACCCCTAGGATGACTCAAGAGAGCTGAGCAAGACACATTTAGAGTAGGGGCCCAGCCCCTACAACTACATAAAAAAAGGTCAAAATGAAGCTTATGGACCAATTATTATATATGAAAATGTATTTCATGGACTTTTGTCATAATATTGTGATAAGTTTTAGGATATTGAAGGACATGGATATAAATATGACCCCCTAAATCAAGATAAGAGAGCCTAGATAGATTGGGCTTTGAATGCAAAATTAGGATGTCAAGTCTCCACTTTTAAGCTAAGTTTAAAGTAGAAAGTTGACTTGCATGGACCTAGTATTTCTAATAGTGATGGTTCAGAGTTTCCAATTCATCACACAAATTGATATGTGACACCAAGGTAAGTTATAGTACTGAAACCAATGAACCATGAGTACAAGTGGGAGTAGAACAAAATGTCAAAAAAGAGGTTCCTTAATTATTGGAATAATTAAGGCATGTTGTGCAAATAATAAAAAAATGGTGAATCTACTAAAAAAATACTCATGAGTATTTTGAAATGATAGAAATATGTCTAAAAACCTAGATTCTTTGGTCAAGACTATTCATAGAACATTAATGAATTTAATAGGGGAGAAGATGGGGAGTGACTAAAAGATCAAATAAAAAATTCTCATGGACCAAGTGTGTGTATGTGAATTAATTTACCACTTCTAGAACCTACAAGGACTAGATATCACAAATCTGATCATCAGGTTTAGTGAATCATATCTTGAGAACACTTACCTAGAAATTGATCCACTACCAAATGTAAACATCTAATTCCCATCACTATTATTCTGAAATTGTCAATCTAAGCAACATTATGTGATAATGCATAGTCTAGGCCAAAATCACTAAAATGTGCTAAATGGTTCAAAATTTTCTTGTATAATTGCCAATTTAGGCTAATGTATCCTTTAATGGGGCAATACATTTTATGTGATTAATATATTTTATCAAATCACTTTGAGTCAAATTACAACCATGTAAAATGAGTCAACACATGTCATGTGTATGTGTTATTTTGTGTCCATATTGCCCTAATTGGGGTATTACTCCATACACAACTAACACCTTCTTATAATTATACTCTAGTCAAATTATGACTTCATAAAATAACATTTTTGACCAATTTGATTAAGCTTGCAATATATTTCCAAAGAATTGTAGAAATTTAATCAAAGCCTCTTTCACAAATTAAATAAAAACAAGGGCTTAAGTGAAAAAATACATAGAAGTTATTGAAATATATTTATTGGAAATTCATTCCTCAAATATACATCATCCTATGGCATCATCAATTAGGTGGCATCCATAAGCCATTAATGGAACAAATATCAAGATTTAGCCTTCCCATGCCTCATTAATACCCCATTATTCCAAATATTTATGGCTTGTCTCTCCAAAATTGAATTAGTTTATGGCCACACATTTTGATCTCAAATTAGAAGGTCATGGTTGATCCTCCACATTTAAAAATATATATATATAGGGCCTCACCTTTGATTAAAAGATCTTTAGATATAAAAACTTACTATGTATAAATTGCCATATAAAAGCTTCACCTATTTACATAAATTGATCAATCTCATGACCCTAAGCCATTGGTGCACTATCAAATGATGTAAAAACTTGCTACCCATCATTGACATATATTTGGAGCACCATATCTAGGAAAAACAATGATTTTTGGATACTCTTAAAAGGAGAGATGTTATTTAGAAGGTTTGAAAACAACCTTCCAAGCATGATGCAAGGTACACTTGTAGTGGAGTATCTTACGACCCTAGTTACGAAGAAGAGAATTTTTATGATGGAAAATATAAATCCATTATTTTTTAAGATATCATGAAAACCATAGGGTATAGATAATATTATTATGAACATCAACCCTTAGAAGACAAAGATGAATCCCTCCTAAGGTTGATAGAATCAGGTGTTAGGTTGCCACTAGATTTCCTAGTGTAATAATTACACACTTGTTAAGGTAAAAGAGAAATAGTGAGAGAAATATCTTACTCATATTACAAAATCCAACATTGCTTATTATAACAAGGAAAAGGAAATAATCATAGATTTTGTGCCTAATGATCAAGATATTGCTACCAAGATCAAGAAAATCAATCAATGGTATGCAAAATAGCTTATCATAGACTTAATAGACTCTTTGGTTGTAACTTAAATCAACAATAAAGTCTTTAAAGAGAAATATAATGTGATAGATCAAACACAACATACCCTAGTTGATCCTAAATCTATGATAGATCCTAGCACTTCATCTAAACAAAATAAACTTAGGGATGCTTTTCAGCATATTTTAACATATACAAAACATATGTTATTTAATCACCAAGAGGTTCTTATCCCTTTACAAAACCAAGGGATGAAATACTAAACACATATTTGGGGTATTTTTCAAAACACTTTGGCAAGTTCCTCCCAAAAAACACATCCTTTTGTAAAACAACTAAAAACACCTCAAAACTAGCAATGTACTTATATTTCACAAAGGAAGATTTCAATAAATATCCGTTAAACACCTAAGAATCAAAAACTAATCTAATCATCAAAAGGATTAAATAAAAATAAATTCATTGATCTTAGGTTTTATATCCATAAAAAAATAACATAATAGGGGCACATACCACCCTAAAAAAATTATATTCCACCTATAAATGCACCAAACATATAGGGGTGGAATTCAATGAAGGAAATCGTGTCAAGACTAGAGATAAGAAATTGAGTCAAAAAATAGAAATTCAACAAGATATATCCATATCCATTTGGCTTAAGTATTCTTCAAGTCCCCTTTCCACCCCATTTTGAGGCACCCAAATTTGATAAATACAAAGGGAAGGGTGATCCTAGAGAACATATCCAATCCTTTTTGTACTATGTCAAGAGGTAGAATTTAGTAGTGTTTATTTGCTTCTCTTATTTTCACATAGTTTAGTTGGACAAGATTTGGATTGGATCCTCAAATTTCCTAATGGTTTCGTGGTAGATTGGAATGATTTATCTAAAAAAAATTAACCATTTCTCTTACAACATTGAACATGAGTTAAATGTGGTCAACTTATGCAAAGCAAAATAATGAGATGGGGAAAGCTTCAAAGTATATATATAGTGATGGAGAGCATTAGCTAGATGCTTCCAACATATTTTACCAGATAAATAATTGGTAGATATATTTGCACAAAACTTACATCCTAAGATGGATCATAATCTATGACTCACTTATGTAAATACAATTGAGAAAATCATGGATAAGGGTGTACAAATTGAGAAGGCACTTATTACTAAAGGCCTTATCAATATTTATTCATAAGTTCAAATATCTAATCAGACCCAATCAGTTGTTTAATCTATTTAATTATAAAAACATAAAGGGTTTAATAAAAACAAGAACATTTTAATAAATGGGATGATAAAATATAGACATGTGCAAATGGTGTAGTCTTCACCAACTCTAAATGTGTAACTATCCCCACCTAATCCATTGACCAATTTATAAAGGGATCCTCTACAAAGGGCATTCAATTAATATAAAGTATTTAGTAAATTGGGAGAACTTGTTGAGGTCATGTTCCAAAAGCTCATAACAACTAATCTAATTATATGGACTATACCAAGGACATTCCCTAAGGATCAACCCAAACTCAATTAGTATTTAGAAGATGATTTTTTCAACTTCCATCATGTAATTAACCATGGAATTTATTGATATGAATAATGTCAGGTGATCAAACATCTACTGTACCACATTAATCAAGCTTAAAGGAAAGTAATACCCACTCTTTTCAAGCAATAGAAGGATATTAATAAGAGTTTTCAACAAAACTAACTCTGGGGGAACTATCCCATGTCTTACTCCACCCTCTAGGTGCCAAGCCAAGTCCTCTAGTGCATCCACATCTATGCACTCATATATAATCTCCTACTTCACTACCCTTAGTAGGTCATCAAGTACAACCTATCTCCCTACCCTCATCCAAGTAATCATGGGTCCTTACATAGGTAGCCATAAAATCTAGTGCACATCCTCTAGTGTCACTATCACCTCCCCAATTAGCAAATGAAAGGTGGAAGTCTCGAAATGCCCTCTCTTTGCCAATGCTGACAAGTATGATTTGTTTACATGAATCACTAGCAGTCATGCCTGGTGATATAGGTCCATATCTATAAGGACACCCATAAGCTCATATATTATCATCCCCTATCATTAAAATACTCAAGAGCATCCCTTCCATAATGTGATGGTTTCCACTCACTCCTTTCAATCATAAGTAGGGCATCATGTTAATTATTTTTCTATCATATTCTTGTAATTTTGAGGCTTAGATTAATCCTCTATGTGGCTCTATCTTTATTCTTATAATTTTAGGTCTGGATTAATCTCCTTGGGGGGATTATACTTTCTTCTAACATTCTCACCATTATTATGGTGATCCCATTATTTAGTAAGGTGATCCTACAATTTAGCAGAGTGATCCTAGTATTTGCTACAACCTCATTGATCTGCAAGTCATTATTATCAATGACAAACTCACCATTTGATAGGGTGAAATTTGTATTAAAATATGAGTTTTTTTTTTTTTTGGATATCTCATTGTTTTGACCCATGATCTCACTAAAGGTTTGGTGATATCATTGATCTTGTGGCATTCCCACCATTTTTGTGGGTGAATTCACCATTTTACAAATTGGGAAAATAATGGGATCACCCCAAATATTATTTCCTATACATAATAAATGCATTAAATGACAAATTTAAAAACCAGAAAAGGTACTTACCAATGATCTACTTCTCAATGGTATTTGGTACTCTCTCATGCACTCCCTAAGATATTAGTAGTGTGGGATATTGGCCATTTTGTTTAGATGACTCACATACAAATACAAGAACTTAGAATTTACTATAGTTAAGGTCTAAAATGAACTATTTTTACCCCTAAGGGTCAAAATATATTAAAATGTTCAAACTTTTTACCCCCTATGCCTATAGTTGCTACATTTTATCTTTCTTGGGATACTATTTTAGCCTCATTGATCTATTTTTCCTCTCACTTTCTTCCAATTTCTCAATTTTTTAACCAATTTTCAAAATATTTATGAGATTATAATTTATTTTGATTCAAGGTCCACCCATTGAATATTTCTAAATTTTCCATCTACCCCTCGAGGGGGAATCATGGACCTCCCAAATTATGTTTGGGGCATTTTATAAACCTATTTCTCCATCATTCATGTAAACTTTAAAAATGGAAAAAAGGGAATGAAATGTATTCCTTTCTATTATAGTGACATTTTCATTCTTCAAAAAGACATCACTTCAACTGAATGTCTCACTACACCTTCACAAATAAGGGGAAAATGTAGACATCCAATTCCCATCACTATTGTGCTAAAATTGTCAATCTAAGAAACATTCTATGATAACACACAATCTGGGCCAAAATCACTAAAATGCACTAAATGGTTCAAAATTCTCATATATTAGTGTCAATTTAGGCTAATTTATCCTTAAATAGGGCCATACATTTTGTGGGATTATTATCTTTTCTCAAATCACTTTGAATCAAATTGTGACCATACAAAATAACACTCTAAAATAATGAATTCTTCTAATTTGATATCATATGTCATGTGCATGTATTGTTTTACATCCATAAGGCTCTAATTGAGGTATTTTTATATATAAAACTAACACATTCTTCTAATTATACTCTAGTCAAATTACAACTTCATAAAATGACATTTTTGACTAGGTTGATTAAGTGTGAAAAATATTTCCAAAGAATTATAGAAATTTAATCAAAACCACTTAGGCAAATTAAATCAAATCAAGAGCTTAAGTGAAAAATACATGGAAATTGTTGAAAATCTATTTATTACAAATTCACTCCTCAAATATGCATCATCCCATGACATCATTAATGGGTTGGCATCCATAAGCCATTAATGGAACAAATATCAGGATTAAGCATTCTCACACCTCATTAATGCCCCATTATTCCAAACATTTATGGCTTGTCCACCCAAAATTGAATCATTTTATGGCCACACATCTTGATCTCAATATGGATGATCATGGCTAATCATACACCTTTTTAGAAAGATATAAATTCAAGGCCTCACCATTAGTTAAAAAAGCTTCATATATAAAAAATTACTATGCATAAATTGTTTTAAAAGCTTCACATATTTGTATAAATTGATCAAACTCATGATCCTAATCTATTGGTGCACTAAGAAATGATGGAGGAACTTGCTACTCATCATAGAAAAGCTTCACCTATTTACACAAATTGATTAAACTCATGAACCTAAGCCATTGGTGCACTAGAAAATCATAGGCCCCTAGGTGAACCATGTCAGGTGATCAAACATTTATTATACCATGTTAATCAACCCTAAGGGAAAGTACCACCCACTCTTATCAAGAAGTATAAGGCTACTGACAAGAGATATCAATACAACTATCTCTAGGGTAACTATCCCCTATTTTGCCCCAATGTTTGAGGGCCAATCCAAGTCCTCTAATGTATCCATGTCTATTCACTCATCCATAATATCCTATTCCAATACCCATAATAGGTCATCTAGTACAACCTATCTCCCCCCATCCTAGAAAAAATGACCTATGAATTGGTAAGAATGACCTAAAAATTGGTAAGGTCATAAAAAATAGTAGGATCACTTTGCTAAATAGAAAGATCAATTTGCTAAATATAGGGATCACCCTAATAAATAGGGGGGTCACCATAATAATGATGAGAATTATAGAATAAAATATAATGGGACTCAAAGAAGATTAATCTAGAACCAAAATTAGAAGAACAGAGATAGAGATATATAGAGTATTAGTCTAAACCTCAAAATTAGAAGAATATGATAAAAAGATAATTGACATGATTCCCTCCTTTTGATTATTAGGAGTGAGTGGTATTCCTCACATCATAGGAGTGACACTCCCAATTAATATTATGATAGGGGATGATGATGGATGAGATCATGGGCATCCTTATAGCTGTAAACCTATATCAACTAGCATGGTTGCCATTGATTCATGTAGATAAATCATACTTATCAGTGATGGTAGAGAGATGGAATTCTGAGACTTCCACCTTTCATTTTTTGATTTGGGAGGTGATGGTGACACTAGAGGATATGCACCATATTTTATAGGTACCCACGTAAGGACCCAAAATTACTTAGATGGGGGTAGGGAGGTAGACTATACTAGATGACCTAATTAGGGTAGTGGAATAGCAGATTATGGATAAGTGCATAGACATAGATGCACTTGAGGACTTAGCTTATCCTTGAGAGTGTGGATCAATATAGGGGATAGTTCCCATAGACATATTTGTGTTGATATCTCTTTTCAACAACCTTCTACTTCTTGACAAGAGTGGGTGGTACTTTCCATTAGGGTTGATCAGTTTGGTATAGTAGATGTTTGATTACTTGATGTGATTTGCCTAAGAACCTATGATTTTAGCATAATTACGCAAGGATATTCACATGATTTTATAGAGGGGAAGGTGAAACATAGGGCATAACACACTACTAAAGGTATGGGCCTAAGAGCATATCATGAACACACATTCAATGAATCTAAGGGATCAAAGGGGACTAGAGGATCTTGTGGCTTGGGCATGATACCCAATAGGACTAGGGATGTAGGGAAACTTGGGGTACCTACCCTATTATAGGTTGATATTGATGAGATGGAAGATAGTGACTTCATTTAGAATCCATACATAGGGACGGTTGTGGAAGACCTATTTATGATCGGATATATGATCACACCATGTTATATCATAGGGTAACATGATTATACTTTAGAGAGATACATGATAAATAGTGTCTAGTAGTAGTTTGGTATGCATTAAGATGTCCTAAAAGGTCCATATTATTTTGCTCATGTGACCAGGGAGATCAAGGAGTGGGTGTAAATAGTGCCTAGGGTAAAGGTAGTCATAGATTATGATAGGTTATTTCATGTTCTATGGGACTATGTGGGAGGGGTTATAAATGTAGGAGTCACTAATGCATGTCACATGGTGGTTAAGAGTACAACCCATATGATTAATGAGGCCTTTTTCCTAGTAGCTATTTTTGAGATAGTGATGGGTGAGGATGAGGAGGGATCAGGGACAAGTCCTAACATAGTAGTAGGTCCAAGTACTAGTATAGCTAGATATTACATAAGCCATTCCACTACAAGTTATATAGCCATAGGGACAACATGATCCTATAGAGGATGTGGAGATGGTTGAACTAGATGGCTAGGATATGGATATAGGGGATGCCCCAAGTACAAGGACAAGTTCTAGAGAGGTAGGGCCCTTTGAGATAGGTACAAGGATAAGGATATGATTAGGAGGGGTAGGGCCCTTAGGTAAATATATTTCTATAGAGGACTAGGCATTGATTGATAGGATCTAAAAGGAGATATCTACATGACTTTCAGAGATAATAGGGTTACAGATCACTATGGTTGGGTTATAGGCATAGTTAGTTATGGCTTAGAGAGAGACCACTAGGATATAGTTTTTGATCATAGCTAAGAATGTAGATATTATGGGTCTTAATGGATAGGTGGCACAACTAGTAGGGGATCAGACCCAATTATCCACATGGTATGTAGAGTTCATTACAATTATTAGTGAGTGGGACTTTGCCTAAATTGAGGTTCATAGGGTTACTCAGGAGAGGGATGAGGCACTAACTATATAGTAGGTTGTCATGGGGCCTCCACCACCACATTCACAATTAACTACTACATCTAGGATAAGTCAGGGTCTTCATCATATTCTTCTCAAGGATGAGCATGATGAGAGTTGATTATGCTAGATCCCCTTTTTATACTTATGTTATGTATATATATTCTCACAATATATAGAAACATGTTTTGAGATATATATATGGCACTCATTTTTTGCATACTGCTACTTATACATGAACTATTAATTATTCTTTGATTATCACATGATGCATTCATTTTAGGAGATGTATGTCCTTAGTCATCATATAGATATTGATGTTTTTTTAATTTTTGATTTATGTATGACTAGATGATAGAATATAATTTAGTAGATACACATCCTAAATTAATCATAGAAATAGTCATTTTGACTCACAGTGTATGTCAAGAGATTAACATCTTGCATAGAGTCTCATGTTAGGTATGGTGTATTCAAAAATGATCTTCAAAGCTTCACTGACTTTTGGATTTAGAGAACTTGGTGTTTACTATAGAAAATTTGAAATTATGCATCAAAGTATGAGTAACCTACCATAACATTATATTTATATTGCAATTTTTTGATTCAAATGTGAATATTTAAAACAAAGGATAATGATAAAGATTATCGAAACCAAAAGTTACAACTATTTACGTTTAAACAAAAATAAAGATAAAAATAACAATAAAAAAATGTAACATAACTTAAAATCAAGATATAAAAAATTAGAATTTAAATAAGAATATGAATGTATAAAAGCAAAGGAAGAAAAATTTATTAAACAACCTATAATCAAGATATGAATAATCAAGATCCACTTTTATCAACAAAATGTACTTGAAAAAAAATAAGTAATAAAACAAGCAAAATAAAAATGTAACTCAAAAGAACAAAATAGGATTTTAACAAGATATAATAGTAAAAAAAATGACAAAAATAAAAGCACAACAAAATACTAAAGAATAAAATTCTAATAAAAATGCATAAATAACAAAATAACAATAGAGAACAAAAAAATAATGTAAACACAATAACGACACAACACAATGTAAATACAAATGAATGAACATTAAAACACCAAAAAAATAAAATTGAGAGACAATAAAGCACAACAAAACAATAATACATATCAAATAACCACATACAAACAATGGTTAATCATAATGTTAGTGAAATCAAAAAACAAATTGTTCATGTACGTGTAATAGAGGTATTATGATCTATGATAGGGTGACCCTTAATCTAAGAAATAATGACACTAATACAAAGAGAAAATAATAATGGAGAAAAAGTTACCCCTAAGTGAAGAAAAGGAAGGGGTAGTTGAGCTGACTCCAAATGCATGAGGAAAGTGGATGTTGACTACATAGTTCCATAGATGTGAGATCCAACATGAACTTTAGGCCAAATGTAGTTCTCCCAGGAAATGAGATAGAATAAATGTGATGATAAGAAAAGGTTATTATAGTTGTAGAGGGATAATGAAATGGGCTCATAAAATGGTGAGTGCATTTAAATGATTGCTCACAAAAGGGAGAGATCTTAGGATCAAAATAAACAATAGTGTAAGACAATGTTTTTATTTTTTTTGTCTATCGATTTATAATGGTTTTGTGTTTTTAGGATAAGCAATAAAATATTAACAAAAGGCATAGGAAAATACCTAACTAACGAGATGCACTTCTACAAGTAAGATTTCAAATAAAATATAAACCAACTACAATAGGGAATCATGAGTATAATAAATGGTACAGGGAACTAACTAATCAAGGAGATGTACATCCAAGAGTAGAAGGTCCAATAATAGATAAATCTAGCTACAATGGCCTAGTGATCCTATCGAGGTAATAATGCCTACCAAATAGAAGTGAAATAATAATAGAATAGTATGTAGTATTGGATAAATCTAAAGAACCATTCAATAAGAAAAAACCATGTACTGATATATCCTCATTCACTTATCTTTAAGAAGAGGATGTGAAATACTACTCAGGTTGAACTAATTTGTAGAACTAGCATTAAATGTGTTGATAATGCCTATGAGTCATAATCAAGATCATAATTGGTCATGGAATAGAAATTTATAGGTTATAATGATCCAGGGTATGAAAATAATGTTGTTCTAAAGAGAATGGTCCAGGCTTACAACAGTCCAAAGTGGGATAAAAATAATTATAAAGGAATATAAATGATCCAAGGTATCGATGGTTCAGGGTTATAATGGTATAGAGTATTAGAATAATAGTATAGGGTAGGTCTATAAATAAATACAAATGGTCCAAAATAAAATGGATGGATAAAATAACTTCAGCACAAGTTGGCCCTAACTAAGGACTCTTGTAGACAATGGTTCAAAAGGCTTACAAGTGTAGAATCAATTAATATGTACAATATTCATGGGTTCTAAGAGTTCTTCTCCATCTAGAGTATCCAATCAGTATGCCCCCAATCCATAATTCCCTATGATGACATATGGGTCCAACCAATTGGGTTAAAATTTGCCTTTTTCTTGCATTCATCATTAGTGTTCTTTTGGTTTTCCTTCAAGACCAGTTCACCAATTTCAAACTCTCAAGGGAGAATTCATTTATTATAGATTATATGAAATCTATTATAATATACCTTCAAGTTGTCCAAGACAGGTAAATGCTTTCCATCAAGGAGCTTGATCTCTTGTAGCCTAGAAAATCTATAATCTTCTTCATATTCAATGCTCTCTAAGGATACTTATAGTGAAGGTAGATCAATATCAATAGGGATAATGTATTATATGACATAAATAAGGGAGTATTGAGTGGCTCCTATGGGGTTTTGATGACTAGTTTGATAAATCCAAAGGGAAAGAAAAATTTGCATGTGCCAATTATGACTAGCATCATTAACAATCTTATTTAGGATTATAATGATGGCTATGTTCAATGCCTCAGCTTGATAATTTCCTTGTCAATTATATGGTGTGGATTTATTATTCTTGATTTTGAATTTTTCATAAAGATCCATAACATCTTAGTTTATAAATGATCCACGATTATTGGATATAATATAGGTTGGGATACCATATCAACAGATCATATGGTAATGAATAAACTTGGTAATCTAATTCTTGATTACATAAGTAAGAGGAATGGCCTTAATCCACTTATTAAAATACTTAATAGAAGTGATAATATGCTTATGGCCATTAGAAGATGTTGGGTTGATTTTCCTAATGAGATTGAGGCCCCATGTAGAGAATGACCATGGTGTAGTGAGAGGCTAGAGTGGCAAAGAAGGTGGGTGTATCAAAATACCATGTTGTTGGTAATAAACACACTTCTTGACATAATTAAAAGAATTTATTTCCATCTTAGGCCAATATTATCCTATTTTAAGGAGATTTTTGAACAAGACTACACCATTAGTGTAGGCCCCACAAATTCCTTCATGAACCTCCTTAAGTGCTAACTTGGATTCTCCTAAATATAAATAATGAAGTAGCATTCCATCATAGCCTTTACAATAAAGTATGTTTCTAAGGAGGGTATAATAGGTTATGCGATGAAGTAAAAATTATTTGAAATATCAAGCAAAAATATTTGGTCATGGAAATAATTATGAATGTCTTAGAACTAAGGTAATTCAGGTGGGGGATTGTGATCATAAATGGTGTATAACTCTCTAACTCTATCAATACATGTGTAGGATGTAGAATGTTTTAAATGAAAAAATGATACTCTTTAGAACTGTTGGTAATTTGTATCATGGACCCAATTATTATTGAGCATTGCTCCTATTGTTAAAGTTTGGCATTAATCTTATCATTAATGTCAAAGGTTCTTAAGAAAGGTGTTCATAAAGTCATGAAAGAATTTCCTTATTTAATAGCATCATTTAGAGGTATTATATTATATAAGGATCATGTAAGACATGTGATCAAGGTATAAGAGCATCAATAAATGTTTCAAGGTCATTTTTCAATTTTCAAGAGCTTGAGAAACCTAGTCATGACATTTATTATATAAAGGGACCTTGTAGAAGGTATGAGTTTGGTGGACTAGTGAGATGGATGCATAGATGCATAAGAGGTTGTATTAGGTTGTTTTATCATGAATATAAGGCATTAGATCAATCATAAGAGTCTCAAAATGAGCCTATAGTGGTAGGACCTACATACCAAGTATGTAACTAAACCACCTCTAGACGCTACTTGACCTAATGAGGTGTAATGAGGATTTTTTAAGGCCTAATAAGGATTTAAAGTAATTTTTGAGCATGGGATATTTTGTTTTATTTTTTATATGAGGTTTTGAGATCTTTGAAATTGGTTAGAAGGTCAATTTCAAGGCCTAATATGACTTGTAAGTCAATGCCTAGAAAGTAAAGAGAGAGAGCATGGCCTAATGGGGCATGATATTTTATTTCCAAGGATAATATAGAAATTTAATAATTTAAATAATTTTTTCATGTCTTTTCAATCATTTTTACAAATTTTTAGGTCAACATTTGAAGGTTAATGCAAAAAATAGTGTTTTGAGGTCTCTCATGTACACAAAATGAAGGGTTCTCAACCTGAGAATAAATTTCAAGTGTTCATTGGCACATGTAACCTATACAATGGAACCTGAGCTATTTATAATATATGGGTAAGTTTCTTAACTAATATCTCTATACATTATTTTTATAAATAATTGGCAATCATTTATGAATAATCATTAACATTAGAAATAGTGTTAACCCTCTCTAAAACCCTAACAATGACCCGATGTGAAATATATTGTCTTAAAGTGATCAGAATGGATTATTTTTTATATTTTAGTTATTTTATCCTGAATTAAACTCTCTTAATAATATCCAAGTGTGATTGGTTTATTAGGTGAGTGAGTAAACCCTACATGAAAGGCCTTATTTCTCAAAGACTTATTATAGTTCTCAGAGTTGACAAAGTCAAAGCTGTTAAATGGATGGAAGAAAAATATTGAGACATTTATTTTATTTCCATGGTTTTGTATGATCAATTTATATCTCTCAGGTGTTCTAAACTAGTCATACAAGTTAACCTATCGCTAACAAGCCTGATGGTATAAATAATAAGAAAACTAGGTAGAAGTGAGAAGGTGATTAGGTATGTGCTATTATGGATTAGGGATGAATAAAAGTTCTTGGAGATTTTTTTAAATACCTATAATAAATTTTCATATTGGATATAATGTTTTTATATCATTGAATATAACAAAAAATTGCTCTTAAGTTGACTTGTCTAGCTTAGTGAGGTATGTCTATAGTAAGGTCATGAGATTAGTCTGCAAGACCAATATTGATATTAGAGATTATGATATATATATTTAAGGGTTTTTTTATGATGTTTTAATATCATATTAATTCATTTTAATTTTTTTATTGTGCTCTTTCATGTGTCAGAAGTTCATGTTTCTATGATTGTGTTTTGAGGCTAGTTTGCAGTTTTGAGTGAGCTCTTTATCGAGAAGGGTTTGAGTCTTTTTCCCCTATATTTTTAAGTATAAAACACATGGTGATGATAATAAGTTCATTTATATTCTTTATTTATTATTTTTTCCATATTTTTTTGACAAAATTATGTCTTTTATTTAGTTGTTTAAGATAATTTTTTAGGGTATGCACAAGCTTATCATGAACAATGTTTTGAGAAGAGGTTCAAGTAGTGGTTTAACCTAAAAGGAATTTGAAACCTAAATTTAAGTTTTATTAGGTATATTTTAGTAACACATAATATTTTCCTACTATGTGATAATTTTTAAAGTGTTCTAAGGAGTTCAAAGGGTAGCGTGTGCTAATGAAGGACTAATTAAATTAGGTCTCCTTAAGGCCTAAAAGGGGGTTTTGGTTGATTAATGTTTTTTTCATGAGATAAGGCATATTTTATTTAAAATATAAGTTTTCAAGTGTGTATTTACAACCAGGATGTGTATGATCAAGATTATAGTATAAGAACAAGGCCTAATAGGCCTAATTAGTTAGTTAGCATGTATGACAATTGAAGTAAAAGCTATAGAATTTTGAAGAGATAAACGAGGTCTTATAGATCATCATAAGGGTTAAGATAAATTATCATGAAGATATAATAGGGTAACTATAGATTAATATCATGATAAAATGACCTAATATGTCTTGAAGAGACTTAATTGAGTGATGAAGGCTAGAACCCAAGTTGAGAAGGATAGAGGTGTGTGAAGATATGAGGAAGGAGATAATCATATATTTTATGAAAAATAAAGGGTTATAAATATTATAAAAGGTTTGATTTGGTTGATTTGATCTTGATTAATTTAAGGGTTTGGTGCCTCCTTGCAATTAGGTGCTTGTTAAAGTCTAGTCAAGTTGGTGTTTGACTAGTTGGGGTTGGTGCTTGTCTAGTTGGGGTCATTACTCTAAGTGAAGTTGGTGAATCACTAAATCTTGATGTTTATATTATATTAATATATTTCATTTTATTCATCAATGGTTTTTCATCCCTTTGAGGTTTTCCCACTCAAATAAGTGTTCTATGTGTTATGTTCTTGTCTCATGCTCATAACTCTTAATATGTTGTGAGTTCTCTATATTGATTTCATAGTTCATGAATGATAAGGTAAAGTTGTAAAATAAATTAATATTGATTCACCCTACCTCTTATTCATTATGCTTCAAATAATTTTTTATCATATCCTAGTCCTTTTAGATAAGTCTAATAGATTGAAGGTGATCCTAAGAAGCACAAGATGTCTTGTGATCAATATGAAGAAGACAAAATGTATGATGAAGAATTTTACTATGATAGTGAAGAAGGATAATATACAGTATACCTTAAAACTAATCTCATAAGTTCCATTTATGACTTAAATCATCAAAATAATTATAATCAAGGATCTCAAGATTAGTTAGAATATGTAAATAGAAGGTTAAGCCAAAGGTAGTTGAGTATGACTAGTTAAAGCTAGATTCCTTAAAGGCTGAGCATGAGTGGCTCATAAACAAAATGAGCAAGTTTGAGAGAGGGAGTGAAAATTCATAACAAGTCAAGATTACCAACCTAAAAACACCAATTAGGTAGGCCAATGCAATAAAGGATAAGTTATCATGGAATCATGATAAGTAAAGAAATGATTTTTACTACATCTATCACAATATATGACACATTGAAATATTCTACTCCAAAAGAGTTATAAGGTCCAGAAGATTCAACATGACATATGAATCTCATAGAATGCATAATAAGGACTTGACATTGGTATGGAAGCTAAAGCAAGATAGGACATATTAGATTGAGCTCCAAAAACAAGATGGACTATTTTCCAAGGAGAAACAAAAGACCAAAGAGGACTATATGCTAGCTCATACTTCCATTCACATTAAATATGAAGACATGAAATGGTATATATTAGTGGTTACTCAAGCCATATGATGAAGACTTGGGTAAGTTTGATTTAAGATTTTATGGAGCCATGTTCTTAAGATACTCATCAATGAGCTTAGTCTATAGATGTTATAACAAGGGACTACGAAATATAAGGGAAATCACTAATGTGAAGTTTGATGAGACAAGGAAATATCACTCATAGTCAAAGAACACTTTAAAGAATATAGACTTCAATAATGAAGAGGAGACTATATAGGTTGATAAAGAAGAAGAAGAAGAAAAAGGAGAAGGAGAAGGAGAAGGAGAAGGAGAATGAGAAGGAGAAGGAGAAGGAGAGAAGAAGAAGAAGAAGAAGAGAGAAGGAGAAGAGAAGAATAAGGAGAAGAAGAAGCAGAAGAAGAAGAAGAAGAAGAAGAAAGGAGGAGGAGGAGGAGGAGGAGGAGGAGGAGGAGGAGAAGGAAAATAAATAGGAGAAGGAGGAGAAAAAGGAGGAAGAGAGGAGGAGGAGGAGGAGGAGGAGGAGGAGGAGGAGGAGGAGGAGGAGAAGAAGAAGAAGAAGAAGAAGAAGAAGAAGAAGAAGAAGAAGAAGAGAAGAAGAAGAAGAAGAAGAAGTAGTAGAAGAGAAGCAGAAGAAGGAGAAGTAGAAGAAGGAGAATAAGTAGAAGTAAGAGGAG
>JARHVA010009779.1:185000-268267 GCA_037957365.1 Torreya grandis | reverse complement strand
TTTAACATCTATGTGTTTGTCAATATTTGGACCCTAATGGATGACTATTGAGCTTAAAATTTGACATTTATGTACCCATCATTAATGTATATATGAACATATTTGAAATTTACATGACCATCTATGAGATACTTGAAATTTAACAATTATTTTTTATGCTTGAATTTGACAATCGAGCAAACATATTGGGCTTTTGAATTCAAATGACTATTCACCATGGCTTGATTTTGACACTTACACACCCATCATTACCCTACTAAATCAATTTCCCTTCAACAAATAATTTTGTCAAAGATTTTTCATTGGGTATTTGTCTTGGCCACTTTCCCCAAAATAATTAGGGGACATTTTTTATAGACAAAATGTCTAAAAGAATTATCTTTGGGATTTTAACTAAGCCTTCTGATGTGAAATTTTTTCCCAAAATAACTAGGTCTTAAGGAAAATTATCATGGGATAATTTCCCCAAGAGAAATTTTTCTTTGCCTTCAAGAATTTTGGCTATAGGAATTGGTTGTAGAACATTTATTGTGGACAAAATATCTAAAAGAACTATGCCTTCAGGATTTTTATTTCAAAACTTTTTCTTGAAAGAGATAAGTCTACGAGATCTTTACCTTGGATAATTTTACTAAAAAAGGTCCCCAACACTTAGCCAAAAAGGGTTTTGTACTTATATTTTAAAAAACTTGTAGGCTCTTCTAAACTTATTCATGAAACCACTCATTCCATCCAAAAATTTGTTTAAGCCTTACTCTATACTTGATTTTTAGGATACTGCAATGCATTTTAGGAAAGCTTGCTATGTAGGCCAAAATTTGGCTAAGAGTAGCTCTTTTGGCTCACTATCTCTATTTAAAGAGATCTCTCCTCTCTCATTATACAATAAAACAACTTGAGATATCTTTATTCTCTATTTAAGGTTACTCTTCCTTCTATTCTCATTTTATTCTCTTTAATTCATGAAGATTATTATTTTAGAAAATATTGATGTAAACCTTCCTTCTTAATGTATGTGGGGTTTTCTTCCATTGATTTAGTTTCCACACTTATTAGTTCATCTCTCAAGTTATTTTTGAGATGATATATTTTATCTTTTTGAATTAATTTACTTACTTCCATGTTATTTTTCAAGATCCTATCATTTATTTCTAACAAGATTTAAAAAGCATGCATAGGATTTTATGATGTTTAAGCAAGGTATAAAGTATTTCGTAAAGATTATGCAAAAGATAAGTTGTGTAAGATCAACATAAAATATACAAAAGGGACTAATATTAAATACATGTATATAAAATATTAAAAAAATATTGAGTTAGAGAAATAACACATGCATTGATGATCTGAGAAAGAATAATAAGAGCATCTAATGCAACATCTATGGAATATTCTAGGTCCTTATATAATATATCCTTCTGGCTTGAGTTGTCATGAGTAGGTCAATGGGTAAAATATATAAATAGGACCATATACCTCTCATTTTTAATTAATTTTTGAGTATTTATCCTTTATAACTAATGCTATTATATTTTTACAAAGCTTTTGCATATCAATTTTGGTATGTATATGCATGAATAAAAATAATGTATGTGATTACATATGATTGTATTATAAAATAATTTATGAATGGATACTATTGATTTACATCATTTGTAGTTTATGTAATGATTAATCAATATTTTATTAAGAGTTTTTACATTGTGGGATTAAATTTATTATGCGTAAATTTATTATCTATTATCATATTCATCATGGGGATATCAATGTTTCTTTTATGCTTCACATGATTTACTGGGATTAGGTTCAACTGCACATTGGGGTTTGTTAAATGTTTTTGTTATTAGGGTTTAGAGTGAATTATATGTATCCTAAGATAACAAAACATATGTGAATATTATGTGTGTTTGTGAGGAGGACTTGGTTATATTCCCAAAGATCTTATCTTGTAAATCAAAAATTGAAAGATAATATGTAGAAAACTAAAATAAAAATATTTGTGAGGAGGGATTAGTTGATTTGCCAAGATCTTAAAATTTTAAAATCATAAAAATTTAGACAAAGCTAGGTCATGGGGGCCGCTTATGAAGCAATGAGTGAGAAAAAGGAAAATGAAGAATAAGGATGTAGTGAAATATAAAAATATACATAAAGGGGATATTTGGAATGAAATATGCAAAAATAGTAAGATGATTCAATATAAAGGTGATTTGAAAATGCATAGTGGATATGAGACACTCTAATCAAGTGGGTAAGACTAATAGTTTTTGACATTGACGACCCAAGAACCCTACCTAGATATTATAAAGCTTAGGATAACTTGTGAAGTATATAAATCACCCATGAAGGATATGTAAGGGAATGTAAAGGTTTATAACTTACCATAACATATTATTTGTTCTTTAGGACTCCAATGGATCCATAAATTAACTATGAATAATGGGTAATTTTTAGAAATGATAGGTTAAATCAATGATATATATGAGTCCTCCTATCCTAATATAATGGCCTACCAAACTCTAATGGACCTATAGATATAATGTGAGGCCAACTATGGATTTTTAGGTTTAATAATAATATGACTGTGCCAATTATTTGATCACATCTTTTAATTTTAATATTTTATTTTTCCTTTTGATATTTTACTATTATATTTTAGATCTTTAGGCTATGGGGTTTTCTATTTTCCTCCTCCATGTAGAATTGGAAGGCCATTAAATGGATTTTTATGATTACTAACATAAAATAGCTTACACCTATTTGCTAAAGAGGAGATCATGAAATCCAAAAATATTAGATATTATTAGATACACACTTTAAATAAGAGGGTGATATTAAATTTTACCTAAGTGTGCCTCAAGTGAAAATAGGATAATAAAATATGAGGACTATGAGGAGTTCATAAAAATGTAAGATGATACAAGGAGGGTATGATAGTAATTGATCATAGGAGGGGAGGATTTGCTTTAGAAAATACTTGGAGTAAATGGATTTTGAAGTACATGTGAATGTGTATGAAATCACATAATAATAATAGGAGTATGAATATAATAACTTAAAGGGAGATGATAATGGATAAATAGGGTAGTAATATCTCTAGATAGATAATTTAAACCCATGATAGGTACATCAAAAGCAATGATATATGTAAAAATAAAGAGGGGAGAAATATAATATGCATGGTAAATTAGGAAGCATGAAAATTAAATTATCAAGGTACCCTTTAAGTTAACAAGGATGGATAAATAAAAGAGGGAGGTATAAGGAAATATAAATTAGTAAAGGATAAAAAATGACATGGTGTCCAAGAAAACTCAAGAGGGAAATACTAAGAAAAAAATTAAAATACCAAAGGATCACAAAGACACAATGGATAGATAAAATCAAGAGGGAAGAGTATAAGAAAGGTAAATTACTAAAGGATCATGAAGGATTTAATGGGAAAATAAATTCAAAAGGGAGGATGCATGAAAATTAAAAATAAGTAAATGGTACATGAGACATGAAAAATAAAGACAAGAAATTACAAGTGATAAAAGAGAATAATATAATATTTAAAATATGATAAGATACAAGATAAAATATAAATATGATATATGAAAACTCAAATGTTTTATAATATCATTACATAATTCATCAATAACTTCATCAATTTCCCAATATAACTAGTAAATTCTTTGATCATATTTTTTTTGACTCTCTATGAGATTGGTGAATGGATACCCTTATGAATATCCTCAATAGAGAAATTATGTGTGGTAAAATTTGGAGAATAGTAATCCTTCAGATGTGAATAAGATATATGAGGAAGGAATTATTCTATCCAAAGAAGGTGTTATGGTACTAGGCAAGGTTTTATTCCATCCTCTAAAAATGTTGTGGATTATTTATGGAAGGATGCTAATCCATCCTAAAAATACTTTAGATATGCTATTGATATGCTCCACAATTGTTAATGAAGATGGAAAAAAATCATGTCAAAGACAATAGTGTTTCGTTTTCTTGGGGATGTATGTTGGGGTTGTATTTAAATACTAATTATCCCATATAGGAGATGAAGATCATGTACGGATATAAGTATTATCTATAGGATAAAAAAGTGAGTAATATTACCATGAAAATAATAAAAATTCCTAGGTGGGGGAGGTGAGTGTTGGTGTCAACTATCCAATGTAGGAACTTTTTTTTTAGATTTTTAATGATTTAGATGTTTATTATGTGCTCAAAAATTATAAACTAGATTACCATAGTACTTATGCCATGTTAAATATTTATATGGATGATGATGTCATAAATCTTGTATCAAATTCTTTAATGTTGGGGGGCATCGTGCAAGAGTCAACATCATATAAGGAAATCTATAATCAATAATGGGGGAAATAACATAAGGGAATAATTTAGTGTTATAATTTTCACATACATCATTAAGAATATAATAATAAATTAAATCATTACAATTCAAGTCAAAGAAATAAAGAGTTATCATTTTGAAACTATTTTTGAAAGAGGGTCTTTCATGTGTTTATTAAATGGAGGTTTGGTAATGTATAATTTATGTCATTTTAGCTTTTAAATAACCCAAAAAATGGGGATCATATAATGCATTATCATCATCATAATCTTGAGTGGTGAACACATGCAGGGATTCAACCATATTGTAACTAAGAGAATATGAATCATTAGGGGATTTATCATTGAATTTTGAATTTGTAGGAATTTATTTAATTTACATCTTGATGGAATGGAATTAGAAGATAAAATATAATAGAGTTATGATATGTGAGGAAATATTAGAGATTTTTATTTTTAGATTAATTGCATTGTGATTATTTTCATCAAAATCAAGAAGGCTCAGTAGGAATCTCCCCACAAGCTTAGGGTGGGCACTATAATATCTCAATGAATTGTCAAGATAATTAAAGTGTTAATAATCACAAAAGGGGATGCTTATAAGCTTTATAAGAATGAGTATTTTAAATACACACTATTTTTGAAATTTATTGAAGTTACAAAGATTGGTATCACATTATATCTCGTAAATAACTCATAATTAGGGGAAAGTTGATGAATTGACATGAAAAAAAAGATATGCCCTTCATAGGATGGGTCCAAGCATGTCCAAGTGAAATACATAAAAAATGGGAAAATTGAATATTATAATTTCACCCTAACCATTCTAGAAGGTACTATGATATGAATCCAAATGCTCCACATGAAATACATTTGTCTTTGGTCATATCCATAACATGTGTTATGAGTTATATTAAGATTAATCACTCAATAACTAAGATATTTGGATAAAGTCCAAAGGGGAAACACAAACAATGAAACATTCATTAATGAGGGATATACTAACTTGGGCATTACCAATCTAGAATCTAATAGAAAGAGGGGGATCATCCACACAAAATAATATTTCATTAGGAATCATGGATTGGATTAAAAAATTAGTGATAAATCTTAATCTATTATTTGATCATTTTTAATGGATACATATTCACATTGTTACACTATACTCTCATTAGAACCATACAATATGAATTATTTCCCATAGTGGGATGTTGAGGTGTATTTCTATCAGAAAGGGTTTATATTAATCAGTTTTAGTCTTTTGTAAAAGTGTACATATTCTCAAAAAAAGGAACATTACTTGGATATTAGAGATTTCCTTGATGGGATCCTCATAAATAAGATGTCGTATACACTTAATTTTGGTATAAGACCCTTTTCTATAGTGTCTTTTCCCCTTTTTATCACACTTGGTCTAATTATATACATTTGGATATTTTTATCAAATTAATTACCCCAAACTAGCCTCTCTCTAGCCTTTAAACCTTATATATGTCTTCCACATACACCATATTTATATTTATAAGCATTAATTTTAATTTAAAAAATTTATGAGCTACTTTCCTCATTTAAAGCATTTATTTCTCTTGAGAATGATTTGGTGGTCCACTTAATCTATCCTAGGGTGTATTTGAAGACCTACCAAATCCATATTGTTTATTTTTTGGGGTCCTTCCCACCTTGGCCTAATTTAATGCACCATAAATTTAAAAATTCACAATTTTCCATGGTTGGACTTATGATGTAGTGTGTCCTATATATCCATATATATAAAGACATTCTAAGTCATTTTCTGACTATCATATAATTATTGAGTGAATGGTGAATACAATCTATGAAATTTAATTTAGAGACTTCATTGATCATGTCTATTACTACATTATGACTAAGTTATTACCTTGATACTTTAGTCTTATTTAATCCATTATGACATCATCCACTTGTACCAAAAAGTGTTTATGTGATTTTTTATGTATTTGAATTACATATTTTTGAAAGATGAGGTGAAACCCTTAGTTGAGATTCATTTACATGACACAAATAAATAAATTAGGTGTGTTTCTAGAATTTAGGACATGTAGTTTCAACTCCTTTGAGGCTTCCTAACCCATAACCCTTTTGTTATTCATTTGATAATTTTTAAAAAATAAGGTCAAGAATAAAATATATATCAAATTATACATTTTATCAAAAATTCAAAAAATTAAAAAGACAAGACTATATGACATTAGATGATGCATTTGTGGAAGAAAACTTAGAATCCAAAATAGAGCATAGTGCATTTTTGACATAGAAGAGCACATGTGATGAAAATACATGTATGTAATATTCGATAATCAAACCTACATTAGGGAACATTTAATGGTAGGTTGATATGCACTATATGCATGGAATATGATGACCTATAACTAACCTCTTTCTCTCAATAGACTAGGAATAAAATAAGGTCATAATAATAAAGCCTACATATACTTATAATGAGGGGATATATATATATATATATAATATTAAACCTAACAAAGGATAATATACACTCAAGTGTCAAGAGGGAAGGGTTCTAAAGCCTAAGCCAATGACATGGTATATCTCTCACTAAGGCTTAATGTAGATAAGTGATTTCAAAAATGATAATAAATGGGTGTATAAAGGATATAATAAGGATACCATATGCAAGGAACTATCAAAAAGGAGTAAAATAATCTAAGATATCTATGAACACTAAAATAATAATAAAATTATTCATGTTATGAAATACTTATTAACAAGCACTAGTCTATTTCTAGCTTAATGACTTTCTTGAGAAGAGAGTTTACCAAATATGTATGACAATCCAACTCAATGTTTAACCCTTTTGAGAATTAAGGGTTTGGAAAATAGTCTAATCAACTAATAATAAGACTATTCTATGAGTAGGATAATTAAATAATTGAAATTCATAATATATTCTAATATAATGTTAAATTATGAAAATATGATAAATATATAAAGTACAATGCCAAACAATTATTTGATTGATTAATCACGAATAAGGAATGACACTTAGTTTATTGAATCATACATAATCATATCTAATAAGTTTAGGTGAAAAAATAATCAGGATCATGCTCAACTATGATTTGTCAGATTATGGAAATTATCTCTATTAACCTAGATGATACTATCAAAATAGGGACACTCTTACTGATGATTCTATCTTAAAACTGATGCTTCTATCAAAAATTAAGTACACATCATTTTATTTAAATTTCCCCTTTACATATTAAGGTTATCTATCACCTTAAATATTATCTATTCGAATCATACACATAAGTTTTGGATGTCAATATGTAGCTCAAAAACCTAATTCCTCCAATTAGTGCATTTCACCTTGAAAAACAAAGGTTAGTGGGATCAAGTTATTTCAATCTAAGTGTAAAGACCCCTCTATTAGTGAGTACTTTCTACCTAGCCATATACTCTGAATAAGGCCTTAGACTGATGTAGTTATCCCCCTTATGTGGGCTTTTGTGTTAAAAATTGTGAAATATACTATATGTGAGTATATGTAGTCATATATCTTATAAATTGGAAAATATTGCTCATGGTCCACTTTTTTGATGATTTATCCCTTTAAGAATACTAATCCTATGACTTGTATGGATATAGAGAAAAATATGGTACTTTTTAAAGCTTGAGAGGTGACTTTAGATAAATGTGTGCTTGAAAAGTATTTAATATTGCTTTATGATAATGAATGGTATTTGAATTGTATTTATACAAAAAAATTTGAAATGATCTCATGAGAGGGTTTAAATAAAACTATAGGCTAACCTATACATATAAAAATATTTTCAAATTGGAGTGTTTGTAAGATATATACACTAACATTAGTACTGGGACACTAGTGTCTTAATCTAAATGGCAGTTTCAAGGAAAATAAGAAGTTTATGAATATCTATAACTAATAGTGAAAGATACATATCAGGTTTTAACAATATTATGAGATACAGGTGATCTCATAGGGTCAAAATATAAGATAAATAATTAGGCATAATGAGATGGCAAACATGATCCTTTCAATATCACAAAGGTCCTAAACTGAAGGATTGATCCGTAAGTGATATTTTCCAAGTTTATAAGACTATTTTATCATATAAAATATATGTTTTGCATCTACATCCACCTTTAATATAGTAATATATAAGGATGAAATTAACAAGTTAAAAAAAAATAAATTATAACTTGGTGTGTAAAACACACCTTGATTTTACTTAAACCCTGTTTAAAATTTCTATTTATGTATTACATGTAACCAAGAACATGTTAAACTATAATTAGTCCATATAATCTAAAAATTCAAATAATTGAAAGGCTTGAAATAAAAGAGAGGTGAGAATGAATAAACCTATGTGTTGATGTAACCATGTTTCCCCTTGGTATTTTGATTTGGTAATGATGATTCCTAGTTGAAGCATTAGAGAAATAAATAGGCTCATAACTAAACCTTGGATATGTGAAGAGGATAATTAGAGATAATCCTCTCCTAGATCTAGTGTAAAGGTGAGTTGTGCCACGTTCATTAAGTGCACTGAGTCTCATCTACACATCTCAAATGTATACATAATCTTTCTAATATCACATATGTCAACTAGTATATCCATATTAACATGCAAAAAGAATCAGTGACAAGGCCATCAAGGGAATTAAATCTCAATCACATGACTTAAAGGATCCAACTACCATTGATAGATAAAGACTCAAATGGTGCATCTTGGTAAGGTTGGTGTATAAATGTGTATATCATCTGAATATGTATCTATGATTTGGTATATTTAGATGTCATATACACCTATAATGTGTCTCAAGCTAAATTATATATCAAAATGTAACTTATGATCTATAAACTATGTATAATATCTATCAAAAATCTGAAAATGATTTCCAAAATATGTGAAAATATGTGCTGAATGCATAAAATTATGACCCAAGTGTATATCTATATCATGTAAACTGTATAAATTTTTTCCAATTGTGTGTATGTGGAATCATGTATCTATTACATGCCATAATTAATATAACCCCCATTTTGAGGTGAGGGTAATGGAACATGATAGTCACCTTATCTCAAAAGGATAAGCTAACCATGTTATTCTTGTATCAATCATGTAGTAAAGAAGAATATAGTGGTATCATGTATAAGTATATGTATCAATGATTCTTGAAGTATCCAAACATAAAAATATCTAAGATGCATGATATGGATAATGGAAACATATATAAGTAAAAATCACAAGCTCAATGAATAATAAAGTGCACACACAAGAGTATGACTTTCATGATAGAAGGGGTCTAAGGAAACCAAAAATAAGGGGCTTGTTCAAATTCTACACACTCAAAGGGGGCGACATTTTAAAATGTCCACACAACAAATAAATAATCAATATGAAAGGCACTATGGCTAAAAAATAATAAACATGTCCAAATTTTACATAATCAAGACATAGTAGAAAACAAGAATTACACTCAAATAAGCCATGTGAAAAAATGAATAAGTAAAATATATAAGCAACTAACATAAGCATATCATACTAGTCCTTTCATACATGTATTATAAAAATATCCTATAACATATCATATCAAATACACTGTGTAAGATGTAAACATGAGTATAATAATGTGTAAGCATTAGTATATGAGTAAAACATGATAATGTAAAGTGATCATAAAAAAGAGAACCTATATCAAGTGTGATCAATAAGAGTAGATGCACCCAACATAGTGTGTCATTTGGGTAGAGGAAAGTTCCAACATCTATATGTGCATGTATCATAGATCTAATGTATGCATGTATCACACTTAAGTACTAGTAAAACATGTGTATATATAAATTAAATGATATGTTATCAACTACCTTAAAGTAAGCCACATATGCAAAAGTTAGTAAACATGTCAATGTTAAATATTTTTTGTATTTTTTATTTATTTGATTTTTTTTGTATTTTATTTATTTTATTGAATTTATTTTGAATTTTTGATTTTATTAGGAAAGAAAGGTCTAATTGATGATCCTATTTTAGGGATGTTCATAAGGTCCTATAGACTGAGAATATGGTACAAAAAAATTGATCATGTTTTTAAGGATCATATATATTTTCCAAATCTAGAGTTGTAGAATATATCATATCATACCTATGCCTCATAGGACTCTATGGTCATGAAGAAGTAGTAAAAGGTATAGTTGTTTATGCAAACCATTGTTTAATGATATATGGATTCTTTGGTTCAACTATAATTTTAGGTCTTTATATACTCTCTAAAACATACTAATCTACTCTCAACAACTAGCTAGGCTATGCAGGTGTAGATGAGGACTCAATGGAGTTCAATAAATGTCTCTAACACAATGAAATCTCTAGTATTATCCACCTAAGAAAGGGTACTTAATTTTCATTTCCCTTTCACTCATGATTAACCTTAATAGGTTGTATGATTAACTATCTTATAATAAGTAAATCTTGTTGTAATAGATGCTCATATTAAATTCTTAAAATTATGATTACCCTGCTAACATGAATATACTTGAGACATTTATGAACTGTGAAGGGAAATTCACAAAGCTTATAAAACTAAAGTCATCCAAATAACATATCAAAGACTCCCATGTTTGGTATATGTAAAATTTTATGGTCACATATGTTTGACTAAGTTGTAAAGGTAAATAAATCTCACCAAAAACTTCTTATGCTTTCCTATCAAATCCTTGATCATCTTAGTCAAATGGTATAAATAATCATGTTAATTTACCAAATGTGTGAGTAACATACATTTTCAATAGAACAATAATCAACTATAACATTATTATTAATGATGATAAATATATGATATAATAAATAAGGAATGAAGATCTAAGTCATCATCCAAAATTTCATCACCATCAAATGTAATACAAAGCCTTTGAGCCATAGTAGGTAGATATACCATCTTGTGTGCAAGTAGTGTAAATAATCTTTTGATATTATGACATGTAAAATATATTGTGGTGACCTATATGAGCATTCCACATTATTAATATGATTTATATTAATTGGTCACTTATGAGGTTGACTTAAATATTTTAGTGAAGAGGGATGAATTATATAGAAACATTTACATGTTCATATATTATCTTTGTCTTGCCTTTATTTGAGGTTAGTTTTGCATCCTTTCATGATGGATTTAATTTATATGTACTGCTACGTATAGGTGTGAATAAATTATGTAATATATGGTCAAGTAGATCAAAAATGATTTTGCATAGCTAATATCTATCTTATCATGAGGAAGATAATCATCGGTGTCGTAATAATAAAAAACCTTGCAGTCTTATTTCACAAAATTTACCAATAAAGAAAGATAAAATGTTTAGTTTGATTTATATTATAGTTTTATAGGTTGATTTTTAAATATAGGTTTATCTATATCCTTGTCCTCATGTTCATTATCCATTTGTACATCATATTTTGGTTCCTTATGAACATATTAATATAATTGATTTATATTACTTGATTTAATCATCTCATAATTTGATATAGTCTAGATTAGAATACATTGCTTGGGTGTTACCATTTGAGTAACTATTTAACCCTAATTTGGATAAGGATCCTATTTTAGTGGTTAGGTTTAAATTTATATAAATTATAAGGCATAATGGTGAATATCAAATCTACAACAAGCCAATTAATTTGATAAACTTAGATGTATCATATGTTAAATTTATAAAACTAAAATAAGCTATTAATAGAAATTAAAACTATGCTAGATATAAAAATGACATAAAATAAATTACTTATCTATTTATAATGATAATATAGTGTTGGATATCATACAAGGGGAAATAGTCAAGAAGATAGTTTTAGATCAATTGTCATATTTTGGATGTGTTACCTTTGGCTCTGTGGACACTTGCATCAACTTGGGATAATTATGTCGATGTTAGTGTACTATATAGAATATTCACTCAAATAAGATGTGACCACCTAGATGCTTATGGGTCTGGATTCACCTTATATCTAGTATATTTAGATCTAGGTCATGGATTATCACTCCTATTGAAATGGCAAAACCCTAGCTTTGCATCTTCAATATGACCTTGAGGAAAATAGGTTAGTGGGCACATAGTGTATGCAATAAGAAATGCAACATATATACAAATTAATCCTAGCTCATAGACGATAGATCCTACTTACACTTTTGATTGGGGATACATTAGGTAATCAGGTTTATGACCAATATGGACCTAATATACCTAATTAAGGGATATCTTACCATAATAATATCACTAGGGATGGTTAAAAAACCTCTAATCAAGAAAAACTATGTAATAACCCTGACTAGGTCCTATGTTTTCATATTTACTAAACTAATAACAAATAAAGAAAAGTCTAATATAGTGATCACTAAATATTTTGGCACAATATGGGGTTAGTAAACAATAAGAGTAAACATGCATACAAGAATCCTATTTAAGCTATGTATAGGTAAAACCATAATGCATGGAGAGAGTAATATATTAAATAGCCATTACTTATGCTAATTCTATCTACTAAATAGAGGAGAAAAGTTAGAGGTACTTGGAAGATGAACCCATCAAAACTCAATCTCTCCCTTAACCAAAGGTGCTTTGCAATAGGTTTTTGTGGTTTGCAAGGATCACTAAGAAAGGCCAAAACATCTAAAACTTCTCCATAAGACTAGATTATTCTCCAAGTAGAAACCCTAAGCTAATAATCCTCAAGTAGAATGGTGGAAGAGTAGATTGTAAAGAAGAACAAATGAATAATTAACACTTATTATCCCTCTAAGAATGGTGAAATGGATATGTTTATATAGGTGGATCTAACCCTAAAAACTTAAAAAAAATTGATTAAAAAGGTCAACCTAGTTGACCTAGTATTAAAATTGATAAAAAAACTAACTAGATAATGAACTCTATTGGCCATGGTTGACTTAGTTCTTATTAATCTCTATCAATATCAATACAAGGTCGATATGGCTGACATAGTCATGTAAACTAATAAAAGGGGGTTTAGGTTAGGAAAAGCGATATTGAAGGTGGTAAATGACTAGAAGAGGGTGTAAAATAGGAGATAAATCTTAGGGGAATGGTTTTAAGAGCTAGTTGTATTGATAACAAGTGATAATAAGGGACAAAAATATTATGAAGCATTAATGGTCGACACACCCTTTTCCCAATGCACCCCTTAGGGTATACAATTAGAGAGATTGAGAATCGATAGGTTCCTGTAAGATAGAAATCATTAGTAATTGATAAAGTTTTAAAATATTATGTGTATATATATTCCCCACTCTAATCTCATCATGTGTCACTCAAGTGTAATAGGGGATGGTGCTTTGAGAAATAACATAGTAACACACAATGTTGAGGCTAAAAAAAGTTATAGTATTTTAAAGTAAAAATAATTGAAAGTAAATGAATGAAAAGGAAACAACTAAAAAGTAAATGTAATGCATACCTTGACTTACCTTTATCACTAGATGGTTGTCTACTATGTTTGTAGTTTTGATCATGGAGGGTATAAAGACTACTTTCAATAAACCTAAGGGCACAAGCAAAAACAAACAAATGTAAGAAAGCCAAGATAATTGGTGCTATGTGGATGGTATATACTTAGAAATTTGTCAAGCTGGGGTGATAAGTGATATGTTAGACCAAATGACCAAGTCAAAATTTAGAGTGAATTAGGTAACTAAAAATCTAAGGCTACTAAAGACTGAGAAACTCAAACAAGTAAACCTTAAGTAAGAAAGGCAAACTTGCCAAGTCAAACTAACGATACATGTCAAAAAAGATGGTAATAAAACATTAATGTTAAATTAATAACAATCCTTAAATAAATATGGACAAGAAAAAATGGTAAAAAAACATTGATGAGTGAGTAGTAACAATCCTTACTCAATCATTAATGGAAAATGGTGCATAAAATGTAAAATAACATTGGTGAGTGAGAAGTAACAAGCCAACCTCACTCAAAAATAAAAAAATACATAAAATTAGAAATAGACTCAAGTGTCCATAAAAAGGGTAGTATAATAATGATAAATGGTAAAATAAATCAAGGCACATCTGTAAATGTAGAGCCATAGTGTAAATAAAGGAATCCATAGTTGCTCAAACATGTTGTTTTGTTCTATAGATAGATAAAACTAAAATAAAGTAGTTCTAGCATGTTTTTAAAATGTGAATAAGGGAAAATATATTTATAATGACACTTTGTCTATCAAAGGGGAAAATTAAAAGGGTAGAGGGAGGAATGAATTAAAAACCAAGGTAGAAGAACTCTTTATCAAAGTTAATACACTCAATTTAGGTTTGTCAACATAAGAAGACTTTAGACCTTAAGGACTCTAAATAACTTTTCCTATCCATACAAGTATTACAATAAATTAAGTATATAGATCATCCAATGAAGGCTATATGCATGAAAATTAAAATGGACCTACCTTCCCACAATGTGTTCCCCATTCCTTAGGACCTCTTACATAGTCATCAGTTTACTGTGAAGATTGGGTACTTGTGTGAGAAAGTAGGTAGCACCATAGAGTTTGTTGAATTATCCTATGTAATCTACTAGCCTATCATACCCCAATGAACCTTAGTGAGGCCAAATTTGGACTTTAAGCTTCAATTAGAGATAGGATATATGCTTGTAATCATATCTTTTGGTATTATTTTAACTTTTAAGATATGTATTTTTCCTTTTATTTTAAATGATTTGTATTTTAATGTTATTTATGCCTTTTTCTATTCCCCGTCTATATGGATTCAGAAAACCAAACATGGGTGCTAAAGATGACTTTCATTTTAATACTTGGGACTTGGTTGCTAAAAGAGAGAAATCTAAGAGCATGGTATCTAAGAGTCTCATAAAGTTATGTGAAATAAAAGTGGTATCTTGACTTTGACCTTGTTTTATCCAATGTGGAGTGAAAGGAAATAAAATTAAGAGGAATGAAAAATGAAACAATTTGAATTACTTTAAATAAAAAAAATGTGACAAAGGGGGGACAAGGGATACAATGACATAAAAGTGTGATTCCTTATCATAAGAATGAGGGAAATGTAGGAAAACATGCTAACATAGTTTTTTTGTGAAAATTTTATCTACAAAAAAAAAAAAATGAAGTTTTGAGAATAAATGATCAAGAAATCATAACCATTTCAAAACACATTCTATAAAAGGAGTGAAAAGATGGTGATTTTATGAGGAAGACCAGGTCTTATCCATGGTCTTACACTACAACTCAAAATATAAACCCAAGGGGGTATACAAAGCATGTGAAAAAATATGAAAAAAAATAGAAGGAAATCATGAGGAAGATTGTGTCTTATTTGTGGTTTTATAATGCAACTCATTATAAAAAGGGAAACCAAAAGACTAAAAATAAGGATTAAGGTTTGTCAAAAAAAAAATGTTACAGAGGGTGAGACCCATGTAAATATCTTACAAAAAGTGTCAGATAGATAACATATAGAAAGTATGAAAATAAAGGAAGTATTTAGGTAAAATACTTCTTGAGGAATTGTGTGTTGGTGGGTTCTTTGAAAATATGGCCTTCATTGGTTTGAAGGCAATAGGTACTTACACCAAGAATATATTTGACTAAATAAGGGCCCCACCATTTTTTGGTGTATTTACCTTATTTTTCACGAGTTTAGTCTAATTTAAGGATAATATCACCAACATCAAATGTATGAATTTTAACTCATTTGTTATGTTGTTTGGAAATATGGGCCTTGTATTGGTGATTGTGTTGTAAAGTAGAAAGAAAGTGTTCATCAAATAGGTTAAGATCATGAAGGTGAGCTTAACATAATTCTTCATCAGGTGTGATACCATGAATAGATATATATAGAGAGGGAAGCTCAACTTATAATAGAAGTTTTAAATTAGAACCATAGACTAGAGAGCTTAGTGGTTGTGTGATATGCCTAAAGAGAAGGATAGAGATGAAGGTGTCAATCTGTGTGTGTTTTAAGAATTGTATTTTGGATAATTTTATTAAGAATCTTGTTTGTAGCCTCAAATTGGCCATTACATTGTGGATTATAGGGTGTGGATAATTTGTGTTTTATTTTATATTTAACATAGAGTTGTTTGACATCTTTATTTTTGAAATTACCACCATTGTTTGAAATGACAGTATGAGGGATACCAAAGTGGAAAATTATTTAATTTAGGATGAATTTAGAGATGGTGGTACTGGTGACATTAAAAATGGGAATAACCTCGATCCATTTGATTAAATATTTTGTGGTTGTGATTATAAAGACATGCCCATCTTGAGAGCAAGGTAATTTATCTATGAGATCTAATCCCCATATTGAGAATGACCGTGGAGATTTTATAGTTTAAAGCTCAACTGGAGGTGAATGAATTAAATCATCATGAAGCTAGTAAGGAATACACTTTTTAGAAAATTTGATGTCATCCTTTTCAAGAGTGGGACAAAATGATCCCATACATAAACATTTGTGGGATGTAGCATGTCTACTATAATGGCCATCATAAATGCCCCCATGTGCTTGTTTAAGAAGAGGAAAAACCTCATCTTTCATAACATAATGAAGTAAGGTACCTTCAACATTGTAGTAATATAGGATGTTATATAAAAATAAATACTTAAAATCTTGTTTGAAAATGTGAGTATTTTCATGGGAATCTAGGTTGGGAGGATAAGTTTAGTATTTTAGATATTAAATGATGTCTTTTTACCACAGGCTTTGTCGAATGATAACAACCTCAATGTGGAAGATAAGAAAATCTTATAGTTGAATAGAAGATGGGTATTTTATTATTTGGATAAGAAAATTAAGATTGGTAAGAGCTTGGTGTGGATGAAAAAGAGATGCTGAAGAAGTAAGGGAATAAATAATAGAATTTTGATCTCATAGGATAGGCCTGATGGTGAAAGAAATGAAGTATTTAATGAGAGTAGTTGTAATTTTATGATAATAAATGAGATTATTGATTTTACATTGATAATAATCATTAAATTGGTGGAAAATGAGTTGGGATTCACCTAAATCATGAGATTATTGGATATATAAATAAATGGCATCTCTCATGCCTAATAATAAAGCTTCATACTATGTCATGTTGTTAGTGACATCAAATGTTAGGCAAAAAGCTAATGGGATGATTTTTCCAATAGGGATTGTAAGGATACAACATTCCCTATCTCTTTTAAGGAATTTTAAAAAATTAAAATTAAGGTTCCAAGTATCCTCATCTAAATCAAAATTAATCTAAGGAAGTTATTTAATAACTACTTTTGGTTTAGTAGTATCAGGGAGGATAACAAATTTGTCAAGATTACTGGCTTCAATATCAATAGTGAAGTTATGGAAGTAATACTTAAGAGATATGTCTTGGTTGAAACCTTTAATATAGATAATATTATCATCAAGAAGACTATATTAAAGCTAGTTGGTAGTTGGGACACAAACTGTAGTAAGTTGATCAATGATGATTTGTCCTTTGATAGCTTTTTGATTAATAATTCAGAGATCAAATTCCATGAGAAGGACTATCCACTTTACAATTTTGTCTCTAGGAAAAAAGGATTTGGAAAATAAGTGATGAAGTGAATCAGAATAGATGTTAACATAAGTGGTTTTATAAAGCATATAATGTCAAATTTTTTTAATGGAAAAATATATGGTGAGGCAATCATGTTTGACTTTTATGTAATATTTTTCATAATTGATGAGGACTCATCAGATATAGTATATGGAATATTCTCTTCCATATCACATTATTAGGAAAGCATTGACCTAAATGATATGGGTGTGGAAGAGGAATATAGGGTTAAATGTCAATAGTTTAAAGGGGGATGAAGAGTAGGTGGGTGAAGCAATGATTCTTTCATATTATCAATTACTTTTTAATATGGATCTATCCATTCTAAATTAGTACCTATCTTAAGAAGAGAATTGACAGAATATACATGGTAAGACATTTTAGGGATGAATCATTTAATTTCCCTAATTTTATTGAGGTAAGTGTGAATTTTTAGAATGGATTAAGGGATGGACATATTGATAATAGAGTTAATCTTGGCAGGGTCAACATTGATGTCATAGAGAAACTAAGAATCCTAATAGTTTTCTAGATGTGACACCAAAAACACATTTGTAAATATTTAGTCTAACTTTGTATTTAAGAAAGCAGTTGAAGATGATGGCAAGATAAGAAAGATGAGTCTTATGACATTTATATTTAGCAATGAGGTTATCCACATAGGTTTCTACAATTTTGTGAATAAGATCATGAAAGATATGAGTCATTTCCCAATGATAGGTATAAATAAGATTTTTTAGTTTGAATGGCATTTTAACATAGTAATAGGTGCCCCATTCCATGGTGAAATTTGTCTTATGTTGGTCTTAGGTGGCATTGTGAATTTAATTATATCCTGAGAAACCATCCATAAGAAACAACATTTCAGAACCAAAGGTGGAATCAACAGTGGAATCTATTTAAGGTAGAGGGAAATAATCCTTGGGACAAGCAAGATTAAAAGTATATAAATCAATGCAAATGTGAATGACCATGGTGACCTTTTTTTGAATAGGACAATGTTAAAAACCCATTTGGATTAGTCCATTGGTTTGATAGACTTAACATCAATAAGTTTGATAATTTCTTTATGGCATAAGGTAGAAACCTCATGTGGAAATTTCTATTGATTTTGGTGTATATGTTTGGCATCAAGATAAGTGATGATATTTTGTACCATAATGCTAGGATCAATAACAGACATGTCCTCATAGGACCAAGTAAAGATCTCATAATATTTATAAAAATGAAGCTAAAGTTATCATGTTCATCATGTGTGAGTTCATGAGAAATTGTAAATGGTTGAGGACATGATGAAGTACCATTTTTAATGCAAGTAGTTTCTTTGATAAGCATAACATAATAATATTAAAATTGATATGGTGAATTAGGTAAAGAATAAATTGGATTAACTTTAGGTTTTAATGATACCAATGAAGTTATTGAAATAAGGGGCTTTATTTTTGAAATTCTTGAGTTTATGATGTTACTAAGGAAGTTGAGGTTATCAATCATGAAGTAATTCAAGAATATCTTCATCCCTACAAAGTGAGAAGAGGACCAAAATACTCAACATTTAATTTAAGATAGAAAATTTTATTACCATGGAGATCATATTTAAAATGTATCTAATGAACATCTATGGCCTTGGATTCTAATGCAATATCAGGAGTAGGAGTAAGTTGATTGGATGAGATTGGTGTTGTGAACATAAGATTACAATAAAGGGAGATTAGTATGGTATTAGTGCATGAAATCAAATTCAAAATAAAACACACTAATGCTAACACCTTAAGCCTATCTCAAGGGGGGAACATAATATCAATACTAAATGCAAAAAAGTAATTAGAATGCAAAAGACAAATAAATCCTTCACCTTCTTTGGATTCTCCAAATAGCTTTTTGAAGTGCTTTCTCATATTATGCTCAATGAGTCTTAATCAAAGGAGGCTTGGCTATCTCCTCTTCTCCTTAAAATCAATATATTTGTGATGGATTTGACTTAGATCAATAATTGGGCATGATAACACTACATCCATGGCTTGAGAGATATTTTAACATTATAACTTTACACTAAAAGAGCTTAAAATTATGAGTGTGAGGCCTTTTATTTATAGATTTTTTCAAATGATCAAAATGAACCTAAACCATCCATCTCAAGATGAAGATGTGTGGCTAAAAATTCATTCAATTTTGGAGGCAAAATTCAATAAATGCCCTTATAAATATTTGGGATAGAGAGGCATTAAAGAGGCAAGGGAGGGCTTAATCCTGATATTTTATGCATTTATGGCCTAGGGATGTCTTCCCAAGAAATGATATCACTTGATGATGCAAAAACTTAAAATCAATTTACAAAAAGAAATATTCAACAAGTATCATGGAAAATTAACTTAAGATCTTGATCCATATTAATTAGTCTTAAACATGATTTATCAATTTTGGTGCAAACCTTGGCTATTGGTACAAAAATTAATCAAATTGGTTAGAATGTCATATTATTGGCCCAAAATTGGACTGGATTATAATTAGTATGTGATATTAGATGCATTGGAATATTTATCTCATTTAGGATGTTTCCAACACAAAATAATAAAGGCACATGTCTCGTGCAAGAAATTTGGTAGAAAAGAGGAATCCAAATCACCCAAGTGTGAAATAATCATTTTGACTCGAAATGATCTAATCAAAGTTAGCTATCTCATAAATTGAATTTCCCCATTCAGTGATACTCTAGCCAAAATCAACACTTGTATATAACAAATTTGAACCATTTAATGCATTTTAATTTTTTAAGCCCAATTTTTGCATTTTGATAGAAATTGGTCAAAACTATGGTTGGAGGTCATTGGTGGCTAGTTTTAGGTGTCTATATTTTCCCTCTATTTGGACTTGGAGATAGATTTTTTTATCCCAAATAATGACATAAACTATATTATTTTGACCATTGATCTAGATAAAAATGAATGACATAATTTCACTAGAAAAAAGCTCACAAATAAAACATGAAATGGTTGGAAAGTTGGAAAAACTTTGACTCTACACAAATAGCCCTGTGAAATAAGTTTCAAAATAATTTGAGTAATGTAATAATGCTAAAATGATCAAAATGTGTGATAAATGCTTGTTTCAATACTCTAAGTAAAAAATGGTTTCAACATGATTTAAACAATGTAACACTACTCTCCTCAACTCAAATGATACACACACACAAAGATTGACAAATATCTAAGGCAAAAGTGTGTTATCAATTAGACTCAAGACAAATGGTAAATTAAGATGGGTAATATAAAATGTGGCTTAGGACTCAAAGAATTATTAATATGCAAGATGAATTGAGTCCTACCAAATGATGATAATGACCATGAGTTTAAAAATAGCCCTCAATTTAAATTAGGAATTAAACTCAAGTTAAAAAATGTTAAGTGCAAAGTGGTGAACCCAATTTAACACATCAACCTTTAAAACTTGGAAGAGTCCAATTTTTAATTTTAAACTATAAATGAGGGACTTATGAAAATGTTTCAAATGGTTTAAACTCAAATGGGTAACATAACTATTCCAAAATGGAAGATATTACACAAAGTTTATGATAATTTTTTGAACAAGAAAAAAAATATGATTTTCACTTGGGCAGCATAATGCCTCCTTGTACAAAAAATGATGGACAATGTGTTTAGTTATGTAACCATTTATTAACAAATAATTTTAACTAAAAAAAATATGTATTTATCTAAAACAAAGACAAATTAACTAACTAATCATCGTAAGCCCTAAACTAACAAGGTATGGCAATGTGGGGTTACCTAACTAACAAGTTTTCAAACGTCTAGATGGATCAGATGCATAAGAATTTCAAATCAAAATGTAATAGAAGAAACAAATCAATTGGGTCCATCCCTTTTTATAACCACTACATTCATCTCTCACTCAATGTAGTGTGATGTCCAATGTACTCAAACATCTTGGGCTTAACCCCAATGATATGAGATGGTTTAACTACTCAAATCACCATCCTAGTGGAGTGATCCCAATTTATATAACCCCTTATAGAGATGGGTTGAAGATGATGTTAGGAGATGAAACCTCAAGTTGAAGCTTCCGTAAATGACTTATGGGAGGTGATGAAATCCCCCTCACAAGCCAAGATACAATGAAAATAAAACTAAGTAAAAGAGCTTTAAGGTTATTTCTAGGTCACCCAAGCTATGTGTGTCTTAGGGAGAGCCTTAATAGCTTCTATTTTATGCCTTCAGACTAAGGAAATTTGCAATGAAGTTAGTGTTTTTGATCCCAAAAGTTTCTCTATAGGGGATTGGGGTAGCGCATATATGCACAACTCCCTATTTGATCAATCAAAACTAACTAAAAAAATAAAGATAAATAACTTGCAAAAAATTTTAAGTGTGTTCAATTTTAAATAACAAAATTAAATGTGTGGGTGTGTTATTTATCCCCTTGTCTTTAAGTTGTAAAAAATTGTAAAAAACAACTACAAATTATTCACTTAAACATCTAAGTGTTTCCTTAAGCACCAAAATGAAAGTTCCTAATCCTATTTAAGCACTTAAAAAGAGGTTAAAAAACTAGATTAAGATTGTTTATATCCTTGTTTAAGTTGTCCATACAAGGAAAAATTTATAGTTTCACTTAGCCTTGAAGCATTTTTCCAAATGAAATAAATAAGTTTGCAAATTAAGCTCTCAGGTTCCACATAGTGTAATCCTACTACTTTATAAAACCATGACTTTGATAGGTAATATCGATACTCTATTTAGTTAACATAAATCCACAATATCGCTACTCAGGCTAACAATCCCGTTGATCATAGTGCAATACTACCACCATGAGAGTTATGATATTATTACTTAATTGATAATGGCTTACCTATAATACCATGACTTGGATAGGCAATATCATAACTATAAAGTTATGGTATTACAATATCATAACTATCAAGTCATGGTATTGAAATAATGTTAATAGTGACTCATGTTATTACAATATCACTACTTAGAGAGTAGTGATGTCATAATATCACTACTAGTGAATTAAATTATTGTAATATTACTACTTATGAATAGTGGTATTTTAATAGAGCTACGAGATCTACAGACATAAACAAGGTTAGTATAAAAACATAGTTTAAACACAATATTGTAACTTAAAATGACAAACTCATGACTGTGTCAGTGGTAGGATTGTGTTTAAGAGGACAAAACTATGACTTCATAGTGACAAAACCATGACTTCCAAAAAAATGGATTTTTATTCAAATTTTCACTCTTTCTAATCTCACACTCCAAAATCCTACATGAAAATGGTTAGTAGGTTACTTTTATGATCTATTTGACAAAATTTGTGAGGCTAGGTCCCACCAAGCATGTTATTTATGAATATAGGATTTCAATAAGGTGAGATTAGTATGGTGTTAGTGCATGAAATCAAATTAAAAAAAAAACACACTATTGTTAACACTTTAATCCTATCTCAAGTGGGGGACACAATAACAATACTAAATGGAAAAAAAAAAAAAACTAGAATGAAAAAGACAAATAAATCCTTCGCCTTCCTTGGATGCTCCAAATAGCTTGTTGAAGTGGCTTGCTCAGCTTGTGCTTAATGAGTATTCATCAAATGAGCCTTAGTTATTTCCTCTTTTCCTTGGAATTAATGGATTTATGATGGATTTGGATTGGATCAATAATTTCTCATGATAACACTACATCCATGGCTTGAGAGATATTTTTAACATCATAACTTTACACCAAAAGAGCTTAAAATTATGAGTGTGAGGCCTCATATTTATAAATTTTTGAAAATGATCAGAATGAACCTAAATTATCCATCTCTAAATGAAGATGTGTGGATACGAATCCATTAAATTTTAGAGACCAAATTCCATAAATTACCTCATAAATATTTGGGATATAGAGGCATTAAAGAGGCATGGGAGGGCTTAATCTTGATATTTTATGCATTTATGGCCTAGGGATGTCTTCTTAAGAAATGATGTCACTTGATGATGTATAAACTTAATATCAATTTCCAAAAAGAAATATTCAACAACTTTAATGGAAAATTAACTTAAGCTCTTGATCCAAATTAATTAGTCTTAAACATGATTTATAAATTTTGGTGTAAACCTTGGCCATTGGTACACAAATTAATCAAATTGGTCAGACTGTCATATTATTGGCTTATAAATTTGACTAGATTAGAATTATGATGTGATTTTAGATGCATTTAAACTATTATCTTATTTAGGATGTTACCAACATAAAATAAGAAAGGCATATGCCTCATGCAAGAAATTTGGTAGAAAAGAGCAATCCAAAGCACCTAGGTACAAAATCATCATTTTGACTTGAAATGATCTGATCAAAGTTAGCTATCTCATAAATTTCATTCCCCCATTTAGTGATACTCTAGAAAAAATTGGCACTTGTATATAAAAAATTTGAACCATTTAATGTGTTTTAGTGTTTTAAGCCCAATTTGTGCATTTTTATAGAAAATAGTCAAAACCCTAGTTAGAGGTCATTGGTGGCTAGTTTTAGCTATCTATAGGTAGATCATCAATTTATATGATGGGGGAATAATACAATATAATGATGGGATCTGTAGTTTTAGAGAAGATGCAAGAATTTCCATAGGTTTGGAAGGTAGCATTTTCTTGACCACCTAAGGAGTATCAAGAAGTGGAGATTAGTGGGAGGTGCATGACCATCAGGAGATAACTCAAAATCCATAGAAATGGTGTGAACATAATGATTAAACATTTATTTGAGCTAAAGTTTTATGATAATGTTAAACATCCAAGTCTTGAGATTGAGCTTAGGCCATGATTTAGTTATCATCATAAGTTGTAGTGATGGTACATGCTTGAGATTTATGGGGAGTTTTAGAAGGTGAAATTTTGATATCACTAAATTTACATAGATATATGATTAGAGGATCTTGGAATAATTTGGACACTCCATAATCATTTAAGGTAAAGGTATCTTTTGGGTAAGAATGTTCTTGAGCATTGCATGGAGGGCAAAATTAATGATCTCATCAATGAGATGAATAGTGTGATCATAAGGTAATAAAGAGGGATGAAGCCACTTAAATATATAAGGAGGTATAATAGTAGTGTTACAAGTATATTTCAAGTCATTAGCTTTATCATCATCTGAATCAACAAGAGTGACTTGTATGTTTGGGTTGATGTTGATGAATTTAGGTAAGGGAGCACTATTGATGGTAGGAGTGCAATATTGATATTTCATATTGGGAATTTGAATAATCCAAGGATTGGGATTGGCTTAATGATTATACCATTTGTCATTATGTAGGAATTTGATGCATTGGATATTGAAAGAAGTGATGGCCCTAATTCTATGAGTCCAAGGATGATTGAGGAGTATGTTTTTAATATAGGGGAAAATCAAGGACCATACGTTTAGTTCATATGGTTTTAGGTTTAATTGTTAGGGGAAGCCAATACAAAAAAGTGGATTTTTATTATTTTTATCAAATCAATGATAGGTGAGGTGAGTTTGTTTAAGATGATCCTTATTATAGCCAAGTTACTAGATGAGCCATAAAGATGTGACATTAATACCAAATCCTTAATCAAATAAAACTTTATGAATAAGGGTAGTATTAATGGATATTTTAATGAATAGGGGTGGATCATTAGCTAGAAAAAGGATTTTTTCATTAATCATGTCTTTTTCAAGAAATTTAATAGAAGGCTTGGAAGAATCATAAATAGATTTAATGGTATGCATGTTTGTAGGCTGAGGCTCGATAGAGGGTGGTTATTCATATATAGAAGATGGATATTTAATTTATTTTAATTATTACATGGGGAATTTGCAATGATAATGGGAAGTATGAACTAAATAAATAAGTGGAATATTTCAAGGCATGGAGTTTAAGTTCTTCAATAAAGTTCCAATGGGATTTAAAAGAAGAACTACTATGAGGTTTAGAAGGTAAGGTATATTTTTAAGGAATGGAAGTGGTTGGGGTTTCATAAGAAGGAGGTGGTTCTTCATGGGCTTCAAAATATAAATGAGTGGTTGTATTATCTTTGAGAAGTTGTTATTTCAAAGATGGTTTCTTAGGTTTTATGACAAGATCTTTGTGAGCTCATTTGCGATGATAGTTGATCTTGGTTGTGTTAACATATTGAGATTTGTTGTAATATTGGTTATAGTAGACATCAATAGCACAAAAATACTTGGTATTTTATTGATGATTAGATGTGGCATTTTTTTTTGGTTATTAGAAGAAGATTTGGTAGCTTGTCATTTTTGAGAAGTGGTATTTTACACTTGATGGTGGAGATGGATCATGGCTTCGTGATTGAAGGAATAACTAAGCATGAAAGAGAAAAAAATTAGTAATACCTCAACAATTTTCATGGGAATGACCAATGTGAGCATGGAACCAACAAAATTAATTAGGGTCATACCATTTAGGATGATTATTAAGATAAGTAAAGGGTTTAGAGGGTGGTAAGAATTGTTTCATTTTATATATAGTTAGTGGTATGTGAGAAGATGGGGGATTTTTAGTTTTATCAAATATTGGTTTATTTAAGGAGTATTTCTAGTGATGGCATTGGTATAATTTTGAAAATATCCTTTAAATAATTAGGTATTAGGTTCAAATTGCTTCATGAAGAAGTATTAACCTTTGGCTTGGTCAAGATCTTCATTAAACATTTGAGGAACAAAAGTTATAACCTTATATTAAAGTGAACGAGTTAAGGTAGTTATAAAGAGTTTGAAAAAATTGTCATCAGTCATATTATGGTTAGTCTTATGGTCCAAATATTTCCATTATTTGATAAAATCATGGGCTGATTTGGTGGGAGATTACTTAACATTGATGAAATGGCCAAGGAAATTTTTAGGAAGGTCATTATGTTGAAAATATTTAACTAGAGGATTGACTAAATCCTCAAGTTACCAAATGGAATGCTAGGGAACTTAGTTATACCATTACAATACATCGCTAGTGAATATTTTAACTAGAAGTTTAGTTGTGGTGAAAGTATTAGTTTGGATCCACTCTTTATAAAGATTGCCAAATGTTTTTAGAAAGGATGTAGGGTCTTTAGTCCCATCATAATTGATAGTTGGACATATATTATCGATATCAATGGACATGATGAATGGAGTTAAAGGTTCATTTTGGATAATTTGAAGCATTTTGTTATTCATGATAGGTCAAGGAATAACATTTACTAAGGTATCTCTAAGAGGTGGAGGAATAAATTTTGGATTGGCTTGAGGATTGAGAACCGGAGTTTGATTATCCATATTGATCAAATGACATTATAATTTCATCATTTGAGAGGTGTTATAAGTTTACATTATGTTCATTTATTGTATGAATTATGAAAGAAGTTGATTCATATCAATTGGCAGGTTGGTGTTCATAAGATAACTCCCAAAATTGGTGTTAGGGGGAAGGTTATTGGAAGATGGATTACTAGTGAAAATGTTAGATAGACTTGTGTCAATGGTTCCCACATTATGTTGGAAGGATTGAAGATGAGAATTATCTTAATATGTAGAAAAAGGATCGGATCAACTACTTCACCTTGAGGTGTGATTTGAACCATGTTACAATCCATAGATGAAGGAGGGGAATAGGTTTTCCAAGAGTGAGGGTTCTCTTGGGAGATAAAGAAAGGGAGAAAAGAACACCCCATATAGTGTTTAAATGGATTTAAGTTTTCTAACAATATTCTAATAGGGGATTTCATGATGTTTTGAGGAAATGAATAGAGTGATAAAGAATGAGAAATATAGAATTAAGTCATCTAGATAGGATAATAGGGTTAACAATAAGCTATAGGATCAACTATGTATTGTTAAAAAGGGAGCTAAGAAGAGTATAGATTTAATTGAGTTAACTTAGTACTACTAAATAAAAGGCAAATAAGGATTTAGGGTTGACCAAGTTAACTTAGTACTATAGATAGGGAGAAATATAGTCTGATAAGGATAGAGGGTTGACTAGGTCAGCTTAGTAATATAACCTAACTGATAGAAAAGAGTATATGGTAGACTAGGTTAACTCAGTACTATAGTCAGGGAAAGAGATAGTTTATAAGAGATGGTGTCAAGAAAAATGACAATGTGCTAAAAATAGGTAAAGTTTTTGCAATGTAATTGGAGTAAGAAATGGAAGAAAACACATAATCAATTGAATCAATGAGAATGACTCAACTGGAGCACATAACATAAAATATTCCACCAACACTAGCCAATGAAAGTTTTTACAATAAAACACATAATGATCATAGAGAAAATAATCAATTGAAAATTAAATGCTAAGTGGTCATCTTGAGTGTTATTAGATTATTATAAAGTGTTATTTTAAAGTGTGATAGGGAAGTTGGATGAAAATAAGGAACTAAAATCCAATCTATGGATGGTTTTAAGATGTTTAGGCTGAAAGGGATCTATGTTGGTAATGGTACTAGCTTGGTATTAGGGCCTACCACCTCACTTCATAATCCCTTAGTGATAATGGTGTCATGTGATTTACTAGTATATACCATTAACCATGTGTTTATACTTGGCTAGAAAACCAAGTCAGTTCCCCCCTTGGTGATGAAATCTAATTAGGTAGGCCTTAGGAATATAAATCTTAAATGTGTTTAGAATATTATGTGATTTGGTAGTGTGTACAAAAAGGAGAAATATGATTCAACTAAATGATAATATGAAAAACCACCTAATTAGACTATGTGAGCTAATATAAGTAGGTAAACAACTAAAAAATAAAAGTATGAATTAATTACAAGCATAATGGTACATAGTTCATAAGACATTGCATGTAAATAGTACTAAATAGAATTAACTAGGTTAATACTATTCTATAGAGTCAAGAGTCTTTAAGAACTAAGTTGATTAGGTCAACTTAGTCTAGATAGAAGACAAGATACAAAACTAAGTTGACTAGGTTTGATATAGGATTGTAGTTTTGAAGAATGCAAAGTTACACAAAATAGAACTTAATAAAGTACTAAATTGATAGAGAGATAAAGAGAGGAACATTGGTGGGTTAGAAGATGATTAGGATTATAAATTGTCTACTGTAGTGTCTTGAATGTTGCTTGCAATTTATATAAACTAAGTCTATTGGTTTGAACTAGTTTTGTGAAAACCTATTTATTGAAGCCTGATAAGATGAATAATTCAACTTACATGACTTTGTTATTTTGGATACTAATTGGAATAATAAATTAACCTACATAACTTATTTTATTGATCTAGATATTAATTAAAAGACTAAGTTGACCTATTCAGCTTAGTTTGTTATCTAGGAATGAATAAGAATATTGTGTTGACTTGTCTGATCTAGTAACCTATGTCTAATGAAGACTTGTGTAGAAAGAACATAGTCATTTTGATAAGATTGTGTGTTAAACCTGTACACAAAAGTTATAACTATACTAGCCTGGTTGACATAGTATCATATATATAAAAAATAATAAAATGATAGAAATGAAAGTGTGAAAGAAAACCTATAAGGGTTAGATTCATGTTGGGTTCACTAGAATGTATGCAATAAGAAATACAACAGATATATAAATTAATCCTAACTCAGAAGATAGATCTTAATTACACTTTCGACTAGGGATACATTATATAATTAGGGTCATGATCAATATGGATCCAATAGACCTAATTAATGGATATCTTACCAAAATAATATCATTAAGGAGGGTTTCAAAGACTTTAGTCAAGCAAAACTATGCAATAACCCTAACTAGGTCCTATGTTTTCATATTTGCTAAACTAATAACAAGTAAATCAAAGTATAATCTAGTGCTCACCAAATATTTTGGCATAACATAGGGTTAGTAAATAATAAGATTAAACATGCATAAGAGAATCCTATTTAAGATGTGCATAGGTAAAACCCTAATGCATGGAGAGAGAAATATATTAAAGAGACATTACTTATGCTACTTCTATCTACTAAAGAGAGGATAAAAGTTAGAGATACTTAGAAGATGAACCCATCAAGACTCAATCTCTCCCTTGGCCAAAGGTGATTTGTAAGAGGTTTTTATGGTTTGTAAGTATCACTAAGAAAGGCCAAAGCATCCAAGACTTCTCCACAAGACTATATTCTTCTCCAAGTAGAAACCCTAAGCTAAGACTCCTCAAGTATAATGGTTGAAGAGAAAATTATAAAGAAGTGAAAATGAATAATTAACTCTTGTTGTCTCTATAAGAATGGAAAAATGGATGTGTTTATATAGGTGTATCTAACCCTAATCCCTTTCAAAATATTTGGCCGACAAGGTCAACTTGGTCAACTTAGTATTGAAATTGACAAAAAACTAACTAGATAATGAACTACATTAACCATGGGTGACTTAGTTCTTAGTAAGTGCTGTCAATAAAAATACAAGGTTGGTGTGGCTAACATATTCATGTAAACTACTAAAGAGGGGTTTAGGTTATGGAAATGGATAATAAAGGTGGTAAATGACTAGAAGAGGGTGAAAAATAGGAGGCAAAACTTAGGGGAATGTTTTTAAGAGTGGGTTGAATTAATAACAAATGTTAATAAGGGACAACAATCCCAAGAAGCACAAATGGTCTATCCACCCCTTTCTTAGTACACCCCTTAAGGTGTGCACTCAAAGAGATTGATACTCGATGAGTTCCTACAAGATAGAAAGCATCAGTAATTGATAAAGTTTGAAAATATTATGTATATACACATGGTGTATCTAACTTGAAATTAATTCATTATCAAAGGGCATTTCTTACATAAAAAATAATCCATAAGAGGGTCTCAAACTCATATAGCTCTCCCCTACATGTTGGCTTGCATGTGAATCATGTAATGTGTAAAGCAAGTACAATAGTGACCTAGATTTCAACTTAGAAAATATGATCTTATGACTATTCCTTTAGTAATTTAAACTTGTATTTGGGATGATCCTTTGATTGATATTAGAACAGGGTAGAATATGAAATCTTTTGGTAATTTGAGTGCTTCTTAAGTGATATTTTAGTCTAATTTTTAGGTTTTATAGGTGAGGATTGAATGCGGGTTGATATTATTTTTATACCAATCCTATTGGGAGATAAATCACATTAAATCTTTGTTTGACCATTTTAATATGTTTCATTTTCAAATTAGATGAATTTTAGGACACTGTACACTTGTATTAGGCTAGGATAGTAATGTTGATGTGACTATCTAACCCAAACATTAGTGTCTAGGGAGGAGAGTAGGCTCAAGATTAGAACTTGTAAAGGTATAAGACAAGTTTATTTTAAGTATTTTTAGAAAGATGGGATTTCTATGTCATCAATATAAGGCTACTCAAAATAAGATATAGGCCATTGAGCACAATATAAAGTATATATGAGGCTTGCAAAAGAAAAAATTATGTATAACTAAGAGGAACAAATAGGTCATTATTTTCCCAAGTGTACAAGATTGAGGTGATACATAATAATAAAATATCATCTACATTACCCCCTTTAATCTAGTAATGAAATTTCTAGTTTAAAGGAAAATAATAAGTACCTGGTTGTGTATACATGCCTTATCTTTACTTGAGTTGAATTTGAGTGCTTTTTTGGAGATGGGTTTGAGTGATTTTATGGTGATTAACCTAAAACCAAGATCATGTTACATTGTATATAATCTGGGTCAAAGTTACTCTAATAAATTGAAATTGAAAAAATAAGGTTTAGGAGTATACTTGTGTGTCAATATAAATATCTTTCCTATTGGCAAGTTATTTTTGCAAAATATGTATCACTGTAAGGATATAAAATTGAGATTAGGATGAATATAGATAATTCTTATAAATTTCACATATCCAAGGAGATATATAGATAGAGGTTAGAAGTCACATACATCCAACTTTAGAGAAAAAATGAGTTGCCACCTGGTAGTTAAGACTAACTTAACTGTGTAGCCCAATAATAATTTTAACTTGGTGGATTTATATGATCAAGTGCAAATTGAAATTTTGGAATATTTAATGATTTATTAATGCTAACCATTCCAAAAGGTGAACCAACTATTACAATAAATTGGCTCATTAAGGTCCATAAGAGTTTGTTGGGTATCAACACATGTAATAGTTTTGGAAATTGAACTTGATTTGTATTTTATAATATTAGGCACATGTTGAATAAAATATCCACCTTAAGTTTGTCTCATGTTAAAACTATGTATAAAAATGGTACCATGTATAAAATTTTATCATAAATGTGTATAAGAATTATATAACCATGTGTTTTGGCCAATTTGGAAAACTATGTAATTTGGAGGACATGATTCCAAATCATGACCCCACTATATATGAAAAGTCTAAAATTGATATAAGTAGCAATGTGGAGGACATGTTTCTAAAACATTCCCCCATTATAAACTAGAGATGCTAAAAATTGAGTAGGTGTGTAAATCATGTTTCCAAAGTATGCCCCTACTAAATATGTGAATTATAAGTACCATAATGAATGAATGTGGAGAAATTATTCCAAATCATGCCCATACTATAATTTAAAAAAATGTGAATGTGTGGAAGGCATGTCACCATGACATTCCCCCATTAAATTTTCAAACTGGTGTAAGTATATTACACTATGTGAATGTGGAGAACATACTTCTAAAACATGCCCCCATTATAACATAAAAACTATGAATGTTTGGAATCTATGTCATCATGACATTCCCCCATTAAATTTTTAAAATGGTGTAAGTAGCATACCCTATGTGAATGTGGAGAACATGCTTCCAAACCATGTCCCCACTATAATCTATAAATTGTGAAAATTATGGAAGCCATGTCAACATAACATGCCCCCACTAATATGCCCCAGTTTGAGGTGATAAAATATAGTATCCAATAGTTAGATCACCTCAAAAGGGTAAGATAACTGCAAATATGTGAATGTAACCATGTAGCATATATAAGGAAATATGTCTAGGTAGATGTAACATTGAAGCACATATAGTCAATGTGATCACTGTAAGCCTAAGATTCATGATAAATATCATGTAAATGTCTAGATACTAATAATACAAGTTCACAAGCACACACATAAGAGTACTCAAAATAATTTAAAAGGTAATGGTCGAAGGAGACCACAAACAAGGGGCATGTTCAAATGCCATGAAATTTAATACACATGACTTAGTCAAATGTCCATAAAGGAAAATGATTACATATTCAAATGTCCATATAATGAAATGACACATTCAAATGTCTAATAATGAAATCATAGGCATAAGGGACTGTTTATAATGGAACATTTTCAAATGCTCAAAAAGAAAGATAATAACAAGGAAAAATACTCAAAGTGTGTAAAGGAAAAGCATAAGAAACCAACATAAACATGTCATAGTTTCCCTTGGATAAAATGTGTTATAAAAAAATTTAAATTACATAGCATATCAAGTACCATGTGGAATGTATAATCATGGATAATAGGCATGTGTAAGTACATATGTAATCTCAAACATGATAATGTAGAGTGATCATCAAAGTATATAACCTATATATAATAAGATCATAAAATATGGATGACCCCATCATCATGATGATGTGAGTATATGGAAGTCCCAACACCCATAAGTGTATAATGTATTTGTGTATGCATGTGTATATGTATGTAGGAGTAAATGATATACTAGTCCTCAATATGGAACTAACACATACACCAAGGAGCCAATAAAACATGGAGGTGCCAAAAGCATTTTTGTATATTTGAATGTATTTAGATTATTTTGGTATTTTTTGAAAGATATAGGATCATCCTATGATCTCATCCAAAGTATGATCATATGTATCTCCCCACTCAGAACCTAGTGTAAGATACTAGTGGCATTGCCAAGGAACATGTATAGGTGAAATATCTATCATTTTAGTATCTATGATGCTTAACATATGTATAATAGGAGTCTAGGGTTTTGAAGTAATAATAGATGGAATAGGGGTTGTTGGAACCCATATATACACGCTTTATATTTTTTGGAATATAAATATAAGGAACATGTTTATGTGCTCTAGATATCTGAATATGGTGCATAAAAGATGAGGATTTTGTGGAACCCATTATTTATCTTTGATACAAAGTTTTTTCAAGTACTAACCACCTAGTAAAGGGGATTAATTTTATATTACCCTTTTAAAATGGATTAAACTTATGGATTTGATAATTAACTACTGAGGTATGAATTTATCTTATTCAAGATCATGCTCATATGGAATACTAAAAATTATGATTACTAGATTGACATGAATAGACTTAGCACACCCATACACTATAGAAGGTACAAATTGAAGAGTATGTATCTAAGATCATACCAAAAACATGTCAAAGACACCTATATAAGGTATAACTAAGAAAATAGTAACCACATTGTGAGACCAACCTATAAAGGTAGATCAATCTCACCAAGGACCTTCTAGGTGATATCGTCAGATGCTTTGACTAATCTAGTAAAGGGGTATAAATTGTGATGAGTATAACCCAAATGCATAAGTAATGTCATGGTTTCAACATTTTAACTTGCACCATTATCAATCATAGCACCACACATGGTGTGTTTACCAAGGTGTGCTCAAATGAATAAATAATGAAGATCATAGTCATCATCCTTAATTTTACTATCATTAAAAAAAATAGTAGGTTTGTAAACTATAGAAGGTATATATATATATATATATATTGTGTAAGTACTAATAAAATAATCTAGTGAGTGTTAATAATATTATGGAGGAGGATGCGATCTATATGCCATTTGAAATTTTGGTACTTTTTTGGAATGGTCTTACAAAAGATTGTTAAATATTTTTTGTTTATGGTGATCACCATTGTGACCCTGATTCCTTTGGAGGATCATCAAATCTAATATGTTGGACATTTATGAGGTCCTAGATCTTATGATTTATAGTAAAAAACATATTATTATAATTCCCAAGGCCTTAGTGATAGTCAAAATAATTATTTTCACCATATTATTTGGGTAGAGGTTTATATACATCAACCTTTGTAGGAGTGAGAGATATAATATGACACTCTAACAAACATGGGAGTAATGAAGTAGGAGGCTTAGGTAAACATGTAAAATCTATCCTTGGTGTATTAGATAAGATAATTTGATTAGGATGTTTTGAAACTATGATAATCATGGTGGCTTTTCAGGCCTAGGAGTTTTTACCTTATGACTTGGCTTAATTGTAAATGTTTTACTAGATGTAGATGCAACTGGTATGTTTTATACATAATTGAGCTTATTCAATGACATAATATTCATTTCACGATCTCATACATGGAAAAAGTCATCAAAAGATTGAAACTTTTTTAAAATAATGGACTAATGTAACATATCAAGAAAAATTTGCTTAAATATGTCTTACAACTCTTTGTCTACCATATGATTAGTAATTTTGGCTAGCATTGTCTTATATCTCAAGACATATTGATTGGTTCATTGGTTCCTTATTTGATCTTTAAAATTTGAACATAGAAAACCTTTTTGGCAATTTTAATAGAAAAGTGTGTTAAAAACTAATCTACAAGAGGTTTGAATGCTTTCATGGATTGGAGAGGTAAGTCATAAAACCACCTCAAATCATAGTCCTTGAGGATCCTTGGAAATAGTTTGGTCAATAGTTTATCATTTTAAGAATAATCAAGCCATGCTATGCAGATGTTTGAAGATGTTGTTTAGGATCACCCTTTTCATCATAAAATGTGAAATTAAGTGAAATAAATATAGTTGGCAAAGGGTGCAAAGAAATCTCAAGTGCAAGAGTGTTATACAATAAATATTATGAATATATGGCATGTTAAAACTTTGAATCCCTTTTTTAAATATTTGTAACCTTATCCTAAAAGTTTTTTACAACTTGGAGTGATTTAACTGTAGGCCCAATGGGATTAAAAATTTGTGTAGTCACCATAGGGGATAAAAACATGTTTTGAGTAGTAATAGGCATTAAAATTGGTATTTGTGTTGAAATAATAGGTAAGTTCATAATAGATATATAAATAATAGTTTCAAAGAACAAAGGTTGGAACACATAATCCCCCATTATATGTATTTAGTTGTAGGGTGTTCAAGGGGATGGATGTATCCACTAAAGTTTTTACATTTTTAACTTCAAGTATAATTTTTAAGATTTTGTCAAGATTTTCAAGGTTTTATTGAATGCATTCAAAAAACATTGAAATTAAATGTAATTGGTCATTTTCATTTGTTTTTAGATTTTGATTATTAGAATCTTCTTTTATGATAACCTCATCACGATTTTTTTCATTGTCAACATGGGTATCATCATGATCAAAGGTATGAGATCCCTCATTGGTTTGAGACATATTAGATAGGTTGAGGGGAAGATAAATATGTTTAATAAACACACCCCATAATCTAGGGATATGCCTAGGTTACATTAGAATATTAATAATAGTAAATTAAAAATTACAACAATCTAAAACCCCAACTAGTTTAAAACCATAGAAATTTAAAAAAATTGCATTCATAAGGATCAAGTTCACCAAATTTTTAACCTTAATTTGGATAAGGATATTATTTTACTGGTTATGGTTAAGTATATATAAATGATAGAGAAAAAGGGTGAATATAAAATCTATAATAGGCCAATTAATGTGCTAAAATCAGATGTACCATATGCTAAATTTATAAAACTAAGACATGTTATTAATAGAAAGTACAACTATAATAGATATTCAAATGACATAAAATAAAGTACTTATCTATTTATGATATTAATATAGTGTTATATATCGTGGAGGTGGGAAGCAAGTAGGAAGACAATTTTGAATCAATTGTCAAATTTTAAATTTTGTTCCTCTAGCTCTCTAAACACTTATGTCAGTATGGGATAGTTACATCGATGTGATTGTCTGGGTTTGAAGCCACTATCATATATATAATACTTAATCAAATATTATGTAACCACTTGGATGCTTATGTGTCTATCTTCACCTTCACTCTAGTGCATTTAGATATGGGTTATGGACTATCACTCTTGGTGAATTGGTAAAACCCTAGATTTGTATCTTTAATGTGGCCTTAAGACAAAATGGGTCAATGGGCACACAATGTATATATGATTAAAAATTACCTCATGGTAAAAGGGAACTAACTACATATCCAATACTCCAAAATAGGGCCAATAACCCATGTAGTTATCCCCTACTTTTTAGCTTGTGTGTGAATCATGTAATGTGTAAAATGAGTACAACAATGAACTAACTTGTAACTTGGAAAATATGAATTTATAAATAATACTTTAGTACTTAAAACATGTAGTTGGGATATTCATTTGACTAATATTAAACTAGGGAAGAATTGGAAAACTTATAGTAACTTGAGTTCTTATTTAGTGCACTTTTGGTTTGATTGATAGGTTTCATAGGTGAGGAATGAATGAGGGTTGATATTATATTTATACCAATACTATCAGGAGATAACTTATATTAAATCACTTAGGCTGACCATTGTAATACATTTTATTTGTAAATTGGATGAATTTTATGGCATTGGACACTTGCGTCAGGCTAGGATAGTAATGTCAACACTATTATTTGACTCAGACATTAGTTTTTAGGGAGAAAGAGAGTAGGCTTAAGTTTAAAACTTTTAGAAGTGTAATATAAGTACATTTTAAACATTTTGGGCAAGATGGGATGTCTATGTCATCAATATAAGGCTATTCTGACTAAGAGATAGGCTAAGGGGCATAAGATAAAGTATATGTGAGGATTATAGAATCAAGCCATGTGTATAACTAAGATGAAAAATTAGGGTCATGAGTTTTACAAGTGTAAAAGATTGAGGTGTTACATAATCACAAAATATCACCTATAGGAACCATTTTCATGCAAGAGTGTAAAATTATACAAGATTTAAAGGGTTCACCATTGACATGCATTATCCATGATGTCCCATGATATATGGATTTTAAACATTGATGTAATGTAGATGGTAAAACTTCTATAATGTGTATCTAAGGTCAAACCAAGAGTAAGTTATAATGCAAATATTGAGACATTATTTGGAATATAGCTTGTACCATTTTGGGTCCCAATGTCACACCTATTGTGATTTAGCTAATTGGTAATATGCATGAATTATTAAACCCTTTAATATGCATAACCAATGCTTGAATAAAATTATTACTAATACCCATTACTTTAATTTTTTTTTCTTTTATAAATATTTAGACTTGAGCTATTGTCCATTATCACTCTCTTGATTTGCTTATTTCTAATATTGACTTGTATTAAAAAATACAAATCTTGATCAATGCTATCCTTTGTGGGTAGATCTTTATGGTCAAAAGTGATGAGATTTACATTAAATTTGAGATATCGCATAATATCTAAAAAATTTGCTAGTTTTATGTCACTTGATACTTTAGTGTCATGCAATGCTTCATATAAAATATCCTTATAAATCATTTACTATTTCAAAATATCAATGATATATATATTAACATGGGTATTAATTAATTTTTTTATCTATTGAGGTCAATATACCCCCATTCCTAAAAAATGGGGACCTTTGTGTTAAATTATGAAATTTTGTACCTAAAATTTGAAAATTCACTCAATTAGAGTGTCACTAGCATGTTTTCATAGTATTTTTATTTCAAGATCATCCACACTTAGTTTGATTAACATATTTGCACATGATTCTAATTTTCCCTTGCCTAAATGTGCTAACTTTAGATCTCTATGTTTTAGAACTAAAAGTCCAATGAGGTCTAATAGGAATGAAAAATGCTTGGATTTAATGATTTTAAAGTGAACTTGATCTTTTACTAGCCTTTAGTCTATTGAAAATCAAATTGAATTACTAAACCCTTAGTCTAAGTTTAGTCTAAGTAATTATTTTGAATTCAAATTCAATGAGAGATTTTATTTAGATTTTATATGGGAAAACTCTAAATGTGCCTTGGAAATAGATTTTATTTATATTTTACATGGGAACACTCTAAATGTGCCATGGAATTAGTTCAAATTTTATGCTAAGGCTTAGTTGTGATTATTAACATGACCAAACCTTAGTCTAAAAATCCATTCTTGGACCCTTTTATCTCTCGAGACCCCACTTCATCATTTTTATTATTCATGTGGTCTAATCTAAATGCAAAGTCCTTTTGTTATGTTTCTAAGGGTTAGGTTTTATCTTTTTAGACTTTGCATTGTTTTCCCTTCAAAACTTTTGTTCTACAAAATTTGCCCCTTGAAACTTTTGTTTTGTAAATTTTTTCCCTTTAGACCTTTTACATTTTCCATTCAAGATTTTTGGAATTACCTTTTATGATTTTGTCATGGGTACTTTTCCCTAAAAAACATACCCTTTAGGCCCCTTTTTTGACCTAGACTAATTCCTTTAGAATTTTTAACCCAGACATTTTACCTAATGAAATAGACCCCATGGGATAATTGCTTCAAACAATTTGTCTAGCAAAATTGGTCTTGGGAACAATTTCCATAGAAAAAAATCTTGAAATAATTCCCCTAATGATATACATGTTGTGGATAAAAGGTCTGAAATAATTTCCCCATGTGAAGAACCTGAATACCTATAGTAAAGTCAATAAGTCAAAGCCCAAAAACCTTGCAAAACTACCAAGTGGTACCCTTACATTTTAGCACTTTATATATGATAAGTCTTTTTTCATTTATTATTTCAAAAGAATGAACCTAGAAATGACAAGTGGAAAGCTCAACAAAGAGTCTTGAGGATGTGTCTAAAAATGATGGTCATGTGGATGTCAAATGACTGGTGCACAAACATCAATTTTAAGCTCAGCAAAGAGTTCTAAAGATGTACTTAAAATTTATAGTCATTTAAACTTCAAATATGGTTCTACAAATGTTAAATGATGATCTCACAAATTCCAATTTTAAGATATCAAAGAGTTTTGAAGACATACTTAAAATTGATGGTCGTACAAACGTCAAAGATGTTTACATGAACATTGAATGATGGTCATGTAAACATCAATTTTAAGATACCAAAGACTTTTGAAGATGTACTTAAAATTGATGGTCATGCAGATGTAAAATATGTTCACATGGACATTAAATTATAGTCGTGCATATGTCAATTTTAAGATAGCAAAGAGTCCCAAGGACGAGTTTAAAATTGATGGATGCATAGACATCAAAGATGTTCATGTAGACATCAAATGATGGTCATCTAGATGTCAATTTTAAGATAGCTATCTAGATCTAAATAATATAAAGATCTATGGTTCACATTGATTCATATAAAAGGATCAGATGGTATGAGATCAAATATGAATTTTCAAAGGCAATGGTCATATTTTTGAATAGTGATGAGCATGGTTACCCCATAGGAAAAGTGTGATCAATCTAAGGATATCATGGACATGTAGGATACAAAAGAAAGCCCTATTAAGGCATGAGGAACCTAACCAAACCCTATGAACATTATGATTGACCTAAGGGGAGCTAAATTATTGCTTGTATGAAGATAGTTCAACCCGAAATCCACTGGAGAGTAATTTAATTGGATTTTTAACAATGGAGATTTAAAAAAGTGTTCCAAAGGCATGAGTAAATGGTCATGTAAAATAGGGGACCTCTCCATTGACCTCGAGTATCTTAAAGATTAGATAATGTATGTATTAGGTAGCTTGGTCAAGGAACTTACTTCATTCATCTTAATAAGCCTCATCACTAATGGAGAGTTTAAGCACATAACTACCATAGTCACATAGGAAATGAGGAGAAAGAACCAAGGAAACCTATGATGTTGATTTGAGCAACATTTTAGGTGATAATCCGGGTGATGATTCTACCCCAATTAGTGGTAGAACTTCTAGGAGCCATAACTTTTACACCATAGCTCTATTTGACTCCCCATTTAAACTATTGGAAAGATAAGAATGAGGAGAATGTGATGAGATGGCATTGAGTTATTCTTTATGTTTTCTAATCTCTAAAATCCCAATGGAAGTGTCCTAAATTTCAATTTTAATATTGCAATCTAAAAATAGTAATTTCTTAAATTCTATAATGTTGTTAATCATGGAAGTAGAACCAATTCATCTCCCTTGAGATTGTGACCTTACACATCCTCCTACCTTGAAAGTATGTATAAAAATATATGTAGCTCGAAGAGGAAATCAGACATCTCTTCTTAGAGATAAGCATATGTTTGGATCTACAAATTTAATCAATAAAACATCTCTTCTCAGAGATAAAATTATTACAATTTTGTTATTCTTGTTTCTTAAATTATCTTTCAACTAAATCTCCTATGTTTTGGATCAGTGTTATTAGAGCAATTTGTCTTAAGAGTGTATGATCTTGAGGATGAGGTTAGGGTACAAGAAGCTTGGGTGGAAAATAATAGAGCTTCCAAAATATCCACCTATTCACTCCAAATGACTTCAAATGGTGGACAACATTAAGACATCTGATCCTTTCAAGGAAATGGTGAATGAATCCCTCTATAAATATAGAGAGTAGATGCTACAATAATTCATCTAAATTCTCCAACAAATCTTGATGGGAGAATTTGGCTCCTCATTTGCAACCCCACATCTTTTCAGTACCCCAACACCCTTCAAAGTTCAGGTGAATTTTGATATCCCTAAATTTGTACGAAAAATCAATGTTGATGTAGTAGAAAATTGGTTGGATCAATTATCATCTTAATTTTTTATAAATAAATTCATCGATAGAGAGAAGATCACTTTTGCTCTTTTGAAAGCATCATTGCCTATCAAAAATTTGTGAGAAGTTTTCAAGAAGAGATTCAATATGGATGACATTGGGTTTGAGGTGGAACCTATGTGGGATGATTTCATAGAATATATGAAGGAAGAATACTAGCCCATTGGATCATATGATGATCTGTATACAGTGGCAACAACTTTGCAAAGGTAAGGAATAGTTTGTTTAAGATTACACTGACATTTTTTATTCTCTATCTATGAGATTGGGCATCTAAGAAAGTGAGAAACACAAGGTTATCAAATATCATGGTGGACTAAAATGGTATATATGGGGGGAAAATGGAACTCTTTAATTTGGAAACCCTCAGTGAGGCATACAAGTTTGCAGTGAAGATTGAGCAGAAGCATGGAAGAATGAATATGAAGAGTCAGCCTTCAAAATGGAAAAATGAAAAAGAAGGTCAAACATGAGGCCAAAATTAGAATTAAAAGGAAGGGAAGAATAAAAAATGGTGTGATTATCAAAAATATGGAACTCACTCCAAAGAATAATGTTGAGCCATCAAGTCCCTACTGCTCTACCTCATACATACCCTACAGTCAAAGAGGATGAAGAAGAGATTCTAGATGCTAAGCTTGATGTCATCATTGCTTCATTATAGACCCATGAGGAGAGGCTAGATGACAAGAAAAGGTTGTTTCAATTTAAGTTATGGGTGAACGGTAAGCCTCTACATTTCATTCTTGATAATGGGAGTCAAAAGAATTTAATCTCTGCTAATGTTGTGAAAAGATTAAATCTATCCATGAAGCCTCACCCAAATACATACAATATTAGATGGTTGAGTCTAGGGAGAAACCTCCATGTCACCCACCAATGTCTTCTCTCATATGAAATAAAACCTTTCCAAGATGAGGTCTTGTGTGATGTGATCAATCTAGATGTTTATGATGTACTCCTTGGTCAACCATTCATGTATGATCAACATGGCATCTATGAATCAAGAAATCAAAGGATCATCCTCACTCTTGGAATATGACACTATAAGGTACCATAGGTACCACCTTTTACATCTATCACCCTAATTAGTGCCAAAAAATTCATTCTCATGGTGGTCAAACCACATAAATCCAAAAGGCCTGATATTATAGCCTTGACTACACAAACAACATAACAAAAAAAGAAAATAGATACCAAGTTGAGGAAGTTCACAACTTTCCATTCATACACTAATGGTTAGATATAAATGATGAACAATTGGGCCCTGCATAGCTCCACAAAGCACAACCCCATAAAGCATAGTCCATTCCAAGTATGCATCAAGAATTAAAGAAAAACATAATTACCATAATTGGTGATAAATATTGATGTAATGGGGACCATTGCTTCTCAAGGAGGGAGGAATTATCTGAGAAATATTTCAAGTGATAATTTGGGAGATGGTTCTACCCCAATTAATGGCAGAAGTTTTAGGAGCCATAACTTTTACACCATAGCTCTATTTGACTCCCTGTTTAAACCATTGGAAATCTAATAATGAGGAGAACATGATGAGATGGAATCAAGATATGATCAATGGTTTTTAAATCCTAAAATCCCAATATAAGTGTTTTAAATTTTAATTTCAATAGTGCAGTCTAAAAATAGTAAATTTCTAAAAATTGTAATTTATCAAATTTCGTAATGTTGTAAATTGTGGAAGTCGAACCACTTCATCTCCATCAAGATTGGTGACTTTCCACATCCTTATCTTACCTTAAAATTATGTATAAAAATAGATGTAGCCTAAAAAGGCAATTAGACATATCTTCTCAGAGATAGGCATATGTTTGGATCTACAAATTTGACCAATAAAACATCTCTTCTCAGAGATAACATTATTACAATTGTGTTATTATTGTTTCTTGAATTATCTTTCAACCAAGGCTCTCAAGTTTTGGATCAGATACACTTAGTAGGGTCATGGATATGATTCTAGCTACAAAGGATAAATCTAATGAAACTAGAAGAATCAAAAGACAACATCAAAAACAATGAAGACTCTAACAACACAGAGGGTTCCCAAAGATTAAGTGACTTAAGAACATTCTACCTACAACTAAAATGTTTTCCACTTTAAAATTAGAATATTTTGTTTGTAAAGGCATGTGTAGTTTTTGAAACATATCTCCTATAGATCCATCCATTAGGGAAGGTCTAGTGTATTTTAGAACATTTATGGAAAGAACTGGTATCCGAACATGCACTTTTTTAATTGGATAGGACTGACCAACATGATCCCTTGCACCCTATAAAAGGAGAATTATCAATTGTAAAAGTGGGGGAGTCCTTATATCCACAATTAATTTGTAAACTTGGAGCAAATAGAACAATAAAGGAATTCTACAAAGTTTGTCCATATTTGTTTATGTCATTTGTTATCATGGCTTCTCTCTCACTTGTTTGTTCTGACTTCTAGATTTGAGTAGTTTTTATAAATTGTGCACATTTAATTGCAAAGATATTAACTTGTGTTAATGCTATGTTGACTGAAAGTTCTTAGGTTCATTTCTTTTTATTACTCTTCTTACATTTGGGATAATGTTATTTGTTTGTAGGGGTAAATCTTTAAAGTGAACCAAGTTCTTATTTCTATTATTTCTACATTCCTTAGAAGTTTTCCTAATGTGTCATAGGATTTGGGATTAAATTATTTCATGTTACATATTGGTTAAGGGCATGCCTAGGTGATATTTGAAATTTTTCATGATGTTTGGAATGAAGACCAACAACATCTCTTTTCTACCCTACCCTTATTTTTCTCTTTTTTTAATCAGATCACTCTAGCTTAATTTTCATTGTAAATATCCATCTTAGACTAGTATTTAGATTAGTTATTGATCATAATTCACTATTCTTAGCACATAATACTTCATATTTAGCATAGATCTATTATTTGGCCATGGTGGATCCCAACCACCAAATTAATATAAATTTATGAAATAGTATATTTGTTTTGCCTCTATTCCATCAATAGATAACATGATTATCATAACCTACAACTCATGCATTGAATTCCTAGAATTCTAAAATGAGAAGTGTTTTTGAACAATCTAGGCACCTATGATACACATTTAGTAATCAATAAGAGGAGCTTTATTGGATCTAAAAGGAGGGACTTACTTAGATCTTTGTGAATTTGTAGAATATTTGTTAATTTTAGTGAATTATATTCAAATATTAGTGTATTCTTTACATATTTCTATTTTTTTTATCATATTTGTGTATATATCATTGATATTTATGGTTTTAAAGCAATATTTATGCTTCCTTTAGACAAAGATTTACATTCTTTGAATATCCATGCATAATTATGGTAAAGGTAACTTAAATCCAAGGCATTTGAGGTTAGTAATAGTAGTTTTGTTCAAAGATTGACTGATTCTATGCAAATTTGAGTCCACATCAGCTTAAAATGTGTAAAGATCATTCATACTAATGTATTTAGACATATATTTGAGATAATTTAGTTAAAGATTGATGTCTTTTGTTGTTATTTATATATATTTATGTAATATTTGCTTAATGTGTGAGTTTGATCATTTTTATTTGAAAATATGAAGATTACACATCATATTTTAAAGAGGATTTGGAACTAGAGCCACCATAGGTAAGATCCTCATCAAAGTATGGCATGTTAGGTGGATCTTCTATCAATGTTCTTAGTCACGTACATGACCTACCAAGAAACCTTGAAAGGTATTTATCTTCTTTTAATCCTAATGGCATTGTCACTGCTAAAGAACATGTTAGATATTTCAAAGCTACTTTAAGACTTCTAAATGTTATTCATGAGGATATAACATGTATATTGTTTCCATTTACTTTCAAATATGCTAAAAATAAATGGTTCCTTAACCTTCTAGATAAATGCATAGCTAGTTGGGATGATTTTAAGAGAATCTTTATTGATCAATTTGGTAAAATAATTAGTCCATACATTCTATATCATTAATTCATCACTATTAAAAGAGATTATAGTGATACCATTAGAGCCTTTAACTCTAGATTCTAGAATATGTTTAATAGAACCATATCCCCTTATAGACCTAATGAGGCTTTAGCCTTAGATATTTACAAGGATGATTTGGATCCTATGACTTCTATGTTTCTTTAGAGGTCTATTAGAGTCATAAACACCTTAACATTCATTTATGCTGAAGCTATAATAATCAATGATTAAATGCAGCCTCAATTTTATCTTGCATATGCTATCCCAAATGTCTACCCCAATTTCCCAACACTAAATATCATTCTTAATGACAATAAGATTATGTATTCCTTAAAATAGAGACCAGTCTTGAACCAATTTCCCTACATCCATGCCCATCCTAGCCAAAATTTGCAATTCTTGAGCACTACTATAAATGGATTTCATCCACAGGGACTAAGAACTTTAGTGCCCACTAGTAATAACAACTAGGTTCATAACGTAGCAGCACCAAATAATCAGAATGAATCCATATTTGAGATGGTCCAAAAACTAAGCACTAACTTTCTTCAATTACAAAAAAAAAAGTAAGAAATATAGGGGAATACTCAAATAGAAACTATTATCCTCAAAGGTTCAATAGGCCTATAAATAAGTTTCATGATAAAAATAATAATAGGTCATCTAAGGATGTATGTTAAATGAATATTTGTGATATAGGTATAGCTGATCATTGTCATGTTTCTAAAGCATATCAAGGTGAAAGGGATATAACTAAAATTATGCCTAACCAAGACAATATTGTAGGGACATATGGCTTTGCAAGGACATATCAAGGTTTCATTATACATGCTTTTAATTTTCCATTTGAAGAGGAAAGTGAACCTAAATATACTTTGAAATAAGGAATAACTCTTCAATATGAGAAGTGTCATGAACAAGATTAGATACAAGCTGACTTATCTTTAGAATATAGCTATGAGGACACTTCATATGAAGTCACTAATGGAATAGAGGATACTAATGAATAATATGACCACAAGAAGAAATTACACTAGGATTTATTAAAAGAAATTGAGGTATCCCAAGAAGGAAATGATGTCTTGGAGGTTCTAAAACTAGATGAGCTAGAAATCAATTGGGTAGAAGAGCTACCTTTCTTCATAGAGGATGAAGATGAAGTAGGTGAAAAAGATCAAGAATTATCATATAACTTCATCAAAAGGTTAGGAGTATAGGACCAACATGTTTATGATGGTAAGATTATATATGAGCATCTTTTAGTTGATCAAGATGAATAAGCCTTTTGGGATGACTTGGAATATTTTTATGCAAAGATTGGTAGTCCATTCTACCTTTGAAATAACCCAATGAAAACATCAATATAAAGATGATAACTAAATTACCATTATTGAGTGAAGATGATATAAACTAATATATATCTATGGATAAAGTAGAAATAACACTCCTAATACAAATTAAAAGAATTTGGGATGAATATGATTGGGTTTTAAACCCATATCTTCAACCTATGTACCATAGAATGGAAATAAGAAACCAAGCTGCATCACTTAGAAAACACAACCATGCAAATGTTTCTATGTACAAGGAGGGGTCACTAAATGGAAATAATCATGCCTCAAGATTATATGGTAGGATAAATAACTTTTCATTTGATCCTAAAGGTAAGTTTATTATGCATTTAGTATAAGACTTAGATTAATTTCTTTCTTACTCTTTCCTTCTTGTCCCTTATTTATGTATAATGCCTATACATATTTGTTCATTTATTTCCTTTGGTTTCTATTCCTTTTCTTTCTATGCTTTATTCCTCACTTATAATAAGTCCTTTGGACAATCCTTAGCTCAAGATTCACCTAATTACTTATGAACTCCACAAGTTTAGGAATGCAGGTATGAACCTTAAGTAAGTGTTGACCATGGATTTGAGATACATGCTATATGTTATAATTTGTAGAAATTGGTAAGGATTGGTGGGGGGGTTAACTATTCCATAAGATATTAAACATTATTTTGATCTAAATTTAGCTTTAAATATAATTTTAAATATGGGATGAAAGTTTAAACTCTTAGGACATAGTCATGTTTACACTTAATAAACATTATTGTATGGGACAAAGTTTGAAACCATAGGTGATTGTTTGAAGATCAAACATTTGACCAAATCCCTAAACCTGTCTAACTTGGTTCCCAACCTTTACTTGAAATCAAAAATGACCTAAGAAATACAAAAATTATGAACTTATTGCAAAATTCAAGAGATTTCTAAGTAGAGGTGATTCTGGTAATCTCTATTAGAGGGATATGGATGCTTGGCTAGTAGTGGATTAAAGGTTGTGAGTAAAGCCAAAGGCATATGTATTAGGATATAGATGATTGGCTAGTAAAAAATTAATACCCAAGCCTTCCTTGAACTAAATCATGGTTGTTAATGAATATCTAAACATGTTGTAAGTTAATTTTAATGGTTAAAAGCATGAAATATGGAAGTTTTCCCCTAAATCCCATGGCAAACAGTAAATGGAATCAAAGCACACACACAACATGACTAGGTATTAATATTTGATTCCAATTCTACATATGCAAGACTTATTTTAACCATGATTTAATCTAAATAATGGTTATTGATCAAGTGGAATAACTAACATAATTACTAGTTTGAACTAGAGTCTTTGAATTCTAACACATTGTTATGTTTCCCCTAGAAGTTGCCATTTTTTGAGGTTAACATACCTCCATTCCTAAAAAATGATGACCCTTGTGTTAAATTCTGTAAATTTGTACCTAAAAATTGAAAATTCACTTGATCAAAGTATCACTAGCATGTTTGCACATTATTTTTATTTGAAGATCATCCACACTTAGTTTGGTTATGATATTTACACATGATTCTATTTTTCCCTTGTCTAAATTTTCTAACTTTATATCTCTATGTTTCCCAAATATAGATCTAATGAGGTCTACTTGGAATGAACAATGCTTGGGTTTAATGATTTTAATGTTAACTTGATCTTTTACTAGCCTTTAGTCTATTAAAAATCAAATCAAATTGCTAAACCCTTAGTCTAAGTACTTATTTTGAATTCAAATTTAGTGGGAGGTTTTATTTATATTTTACATGGGAACACTCTAAATGTGTCATGTAATTAGTTCAAATTTTATGCTAAGGCTTAGTCATGTTTATTAACATGACCAAACCTTAGTCTAAAAATCCATGCTTGGTCCCTTTTATGTCATGAGACCCCCCTTCATCCTTTTATTGTTCATGTGGTATAATCTAAACACAAATTAATTTTTTTAATGTTTCTAAGTGTTGGGTTTTATCTTTTTGGACTTTGTATTTTATGCCCTTTGAAACTTTTATTTCATAAAATTTGCCCCTCAGAACTTTTGTTTTAAAATTTTTTCCCCTTAAAACCTTTTTCACTTACCCTTTAGGATATTTGGAATGACATTTTAGGATTTTTTCATGGGCACTTTTACCTATGAAACATACCCTTCATGCCCCTTTTTTTCCCTAGACTAATTCCTTTGGACTTTTTATCCTGGGCATTTTTCCTGATGAAAGAGACCCCACTAGATAATTTCTTCAAAAATTTTGTCCAACAAAATTGGTCTTCAAAACAATCTCCCCAAACAAAAATCCCAAAATAATTCTCTCAATGATATACATATTCTAGATAAAAGGTTTGAAATAATTTTTCCACATAAAAAACTTGAATACCCTACAATAGAATAAATAAGCCAAAGCCCAAAAGCCTTATGAAATTGCCAAGTGACACCCCTAGATTTTAACACTTTATATATGCTAAGTATTTTTTCATTTATGATTGTATAAGAATGAACCCAAAAATGGCAAGTGGAAATATCAACAAAGATTTCTGAGGATGTGTTTAAAATTGACAGTTGTGTGGATATCAAAGACATTCACATGGACATCAAATGATGGGTGCATAGATATCAATTTTAAGGGAAACAAATATGTACTTGAAATTGATGGTCATTCAGACTTAAATATGGTCTTAAGGATGTTAAATGATAGTCAAACAAGCATCAATTTTAAGATAGAAAATAGTTCTATAGACATACTTAAAATTTATGGTTACATAGACATCAAATATGTTCATACAGACGTCAAATGATGCTCTTGCAGCCATCAATTTTAAGATAACAAAGAGTTATAAAGACATACTTAAAATTAATGGTCATGTTAATGTTAAATACATTCATGTGGACATCAAATGATGGTCATGCAGACATCAATTTTAAGTAGTAAAGAGACCCAAGGATGAGTTTAAAATTAATAGTTGTATAGATGTCAAAGATGTTCAAGCGGATGTCAAATGATGATCATCCAAACATCAATTTTAATATAGCTATTTATATCTAAATATTTTAAATATCTATGATTTGTGTTGATTCATATAAAAGGATCAGATGATGTGAGATCGAATCTAATTTTTTAAAGGCAACAGTCATATTTTTGAATATTGATGAGCATGGGTGCCCTAGTGATTCCATATAGGTAAAGCATGATCAATATAAGGATATCATGGACTTTCAAGAGACAAAAGAATGCCCTGGTAAGGCATGAGGACCCTAACTAGACCCTATGAGCATTATGATTAACTTGAGAGGAGCTGAATTGTTACTTGCATGAAGATAGTTCAACCTAGAATCTATTTGTGAGCAATTTAATTAAATTTGTAGTAATGGAAGTTTAGAAATGTGTTCCAAAGACATGAGAAAATGGTCTTGGAAAATATGGGACCTCTCTATTGACCTCAAGTAGCTTGAAGATAAGACAATGTATGTATTGAGTAGCTTGGTCAAGGACCTTACTTCACTTAGCTCTATAGGCCTCATCACTAATGGAGAGTTTAAATACAGAGCTACCATGGTCATATAATAAATAAGGAGTAATAACTAAGGAAACTTGGGATGCACTCAGTAGGGTCATGGATATGATTCTAGTTACAAAGGAGAAGTGTAATGAAGCCAGAAGCATCAAAAGATAACATCAAAAATAATGAAGACTCTAACAACATAGAGGGTTCCCAAAAATTAGTGACTTAAGAATAATATTCCTATAGATAAAATGTTGTCCATTTTGAAATTATAATATTCTATTTATAAAGGCATGTGTAGTTTTGGAAACACATTGCCTATAGATATGTCCATTAGGAAAGGTCTAGTATATTCTAGAAAATTTGTGAAAAGGACAACTATCCCAACACTTCTACTTTTTTAATTGGATAAGACTAACCAATATACTCCCTTGCACCATATAAAAGGAGCATTGTCAATTTAAAAATGGGGGGAGTTCTTAGATCCAAAATTACTTTATAAACTTGGAGTAAATAGTACAAGCAAGGAATTTTGCAAAGTTTATCCATATTTATTTGTGTCTTTTGTTATCATGGCTTTTCTCTCTCACATGTTTCTTTTAACTTCCAAATTTTAATATCTCTTATGAAATCTTGGTATGCACAATTAATTGTAGAGATTTTAACTTATGCTAATACTATATTGACTAAAAGTTCTTAGGTTTATTTCATTTTCTTACTCTTCTTGCATTTGGGTTAATGTTGTTTGCTTGTAGGGGTCAATCTTTAAAGTGAAATAGCTTCTTATTTACATTACTTCTAAATTCCTTAGAAGCCTACCTGATGTGTGATAGGATTTGAGGTTAAGCTATTTCATGTTACACATTGGTTAAGTACATACCTGGGTGATATTTGAACTTTGTCATGATGTTTGGAATGAAGACCAATAACATCTCTTTTCTACCCTACCCTTTTTTTGCTCTTTTTAAAACCAAATCACTCTATCTTAATTTTCATTGTAAATATCCATCTTAGATAAGTCTTTAGATTAGTTCTTGATTATAATTCACTATTCTTTGTACATAATACTTTATATTATGCATAGATCAACTATTTGGCCATGGTGGTTCCCAACCACCAAATTAATATAAATTTGTGAAATAGTCCACTTGATTTGCCTCTATTCCATCAACAAATAATGGGATTATCATAACTCATGTAGTGAATTCCTAGAATTCTAAAATGAGAAGTATTCTTAAACACTCTAGGCACCTATGATACACATTTAGGCATAAACATTATCATCATACCCTTTAGATTTTATTATTAGCTTGGGATTAGGAGGAACATTTTATATAGGAATAGGTGGTTAGGTAGGTTGGGCACCATTCTTTTTCAAGTAGTGACAATGTGGAATTTGAAATCTAAGATAAGTCATGGGTGAATAATGGGACTGATATAATAGGTATCACTTGAATCGGATATAGGGGAATAAAATGTTTAGAACATACATGATAGCACCTAGTGAAACTAGAAAAGGGTTAAATGTTATTAAAAGAATAAGTGTAAAGGGATATTATATTTTTATCTTGTGTTAAATCACTTCATTTATTTTTAATTTTTTTTTACTCCATTAGATTATCTATTTGATATATTTAGAAATTTTATAAAGATAACAAGAAATGACTACTAGTATTTATTTTATAAATAAATAACCAATGGATATATACATGTTGATCATATGTAATTCCTTTATACTTGAAGTAAATCAATTTTTTTTCACTAATTCATAAATTATAAAAACAAAAATACCCTAGGGTAATCTAGGATTGCACAAAGAATACTTAGAGGTCAAGTTCAAAAAATGTTTGACCCTTTTTGGAATTAAGGGTTGGGATCGTATCATAATCAACTAAGAATAAGAATATTCTATGAGTAGACCAATTAAACATTTATATTCACAATATATTTTGATACAATTTTGAATTATGTAATTATGCTAAATATAAAAAGTATAATTCTAAATAATGATTTGATTATTTAATCACAAAAAAGGAATAAATCTTAGCTTATTTAATTATGTAAGCATATATTACAATTTTAGGTACATAACTAGTCAAGATGATGCTCAACTGTGATTCATCAGATTCTAAAAATTAACTATCTGTCAACATAGATACTACCTTCAAAATAGGGACATTATCATCACCACTTATATCCTAAAACTAATGATTCTATCCATAGTGGAGTACATGTCTTTTTTTGTAAATTCCACCTACACTTATTAGGGTTATTTTTCACCTTGTGTGTGTGTGTGTGTGTGTATATATATATATATATATATATATATATATATATATATATATATATATCATGCACACATGTTCTAAATATCAATATAGCTCAAAATCCTAGGTCTTCCAATTAAGAAACACCTAAAAACATGGGTTAGTGAGCTCAAGTAAAGTTAAGATGAACTAAAATATCCTTTTATAAATTATCATTACCTACATATCCATATAATTTGGATAGGACCTTAGATTAATGTAGTTCTCCCCTTCTGTGGGCTCATGTGTGAATAATTGTGTAATGTGCTATATGCAAGTGCATGTAGTTATCTAGCTTGTAACTTGGAAAATATTTCTCATGGGATGAACTTTGGATGATTCATACCTATAATAATAATTATCCTATGATTAATATTTAAATAGGATGAATATGGAAGTTTTGATAGCTTGAGAGGTGATTTTAGATAGACGTGTGCTTAAAAATTACTTGATATTTATTGATGATAATGAATGGTATTTGGAATATAATTATACAAAAACTTTGGAAATTATCATATGGGGGGGTTAAAATAAAAATATAGGCCAACCCATACATATCAAATGATTTAAAAATTTGAGTGTTTATAAGGTATAAACACTAGTGTTAGAATTGGGACATTAACGTCAATGTTAGTGTCCTAATCTACACAATAGTGTCTAAGAAAACAATAATTTTTTGAATAACTATAATTAATAATGAAGGATATATATTAGGTTTTAAGAATAGTATGGTCCAAATGGTGATTGGATCATCTAAATATTAGGGTCAAATTATAAGATAAGCATTTAGGCACAATGAGATGGCAAATATGATCCTTTAAGTAATAAAAAGGTATTAAACTAAATAATTTATCCATGAGTGATATTTCCCAAGTGTACAAGACAAGTTTATCATATAAAATTTAGATATAACATATACACTCAAGAAAAATTCTATAGATTTCCCTAGGTTTCCCAAGATAAGTGTATGTATTAAGAATGGGTTAAAGCATAAGCATGTTAATAATAGTGTTGATCTTAGAAGGTTACATAACAATCCCTCATAGTGAAGCCAAGAATATTAGAAGTTTTTTGATGGTAACACTAAAAACACACTTGTTAGGATTACACTTAAATTTGTATTTAATGAGGTGATTGAAGATGATTGGTAAGTCAAAAAAATGATTTTCAAGATGATTAGATTTATATATAAGATCATACACATAGGTTTTAACTATTTTTTAGATGAGATAATGAAAAATGTGGGTCATTACACATTGGTAATTTGCATTATAATTTTAAAGGTTGAAAGACGTGTTAACATTGTAATATGTGTGCCACTTAGTAGTAAAGGTAGTATTATGTTAATCCACAAGGGGGAAATGTGAATTTTATTGCACCCCAAAAAAACTCCATGAGGGAAAAAATCTCATAGATAATTGTGGAATAAAAAATGATATCAATGGAAGGTAGAGAAAAATTATCCTTAGGGCATGCTAAGTTAAGATTATAAAACTTAATATAAATAAGAATGACCATAGTGAATTTATTACAAATGGGTACTATATTTTGGACCCATTCAACATAATCTATAGGTTTGATAAAATTAGCATACAGGATCTTAATGACTTCTTTATGACATAGAGTGGAAACTTCATGAGGGAATTTTCATTACTTTTGTTGAACAAGTTTCACATCTAGATAGCTAAATTATTATGAATGAGTACGCTCGGGTACATATAGAGAATATATTAATATGACCATGTGAATATTTTATGATATTTGTTAATGAAAATATATAGTTATCCTTCTCTTCAGGGTAAAGCTCCTTAAAGATGAGGATGGATTTAGGATTTTTAGTTGTATTGAATTTGACTTCTTAAAGTTACTTGATAAGTATTGAATTTATATATTGTAAATGGTATGATTTAGGAGGAAGCTTAAAAAGAGGACTAGGCTTAGAATAAATGCTAGAAATAAAACTACTAAAGTGAAGAGAAATTTTCTCAATGTGGCCATGTTTGTGATTTTAGCATGTAAGTTGAGGCTTTCTTGCATGAAATAATTGGAGAATGGATTTATCATTAGGAAGTGTAGGTAATATGCCTCTTAAATATATATCTCTAGATCAATCATATTATTACCTTTATTATCAAATTATGAGTGAAGTTGTCTCCCAAAAATGGTTTTGGCATCAAAGGTAATTTAAATATCTTTAGGAGAAGTGGATGAATTTTTTGTACAATATTAGGTTGTCGAATATAGTCTATTACAATATAACAAGGGTGAATTGTATCAAAATGTTTGGTATAATTGGCTGAGGTAGTAGTGGTACTAATAATATCAGGTAGGTTGATGTAGTTGTCTAAAATAGATTTAAAGTGGTTGATGTAGTAAAAAATAAAAACAAGATGAATTAATATTGTATCAATGTTTTCTAGATTGTGATAGATAATATTGGGAGATGAAAGATGAAATGTGTTAGCATTATGAGGGTAAAGCTGATCAATAAAATAGGTATATTATGGGTTTATATACAAACATTCTATAATAGTTGGATGGTACAATTTAAATATGAAATATAGCAACACTTTGAGGGAATACCTAGATGATATAATAAGAAGATGATAACTAAACTATATCAACACTATGTCATGATTGATTGATATACGTGAAAGATGAATAATTAACTATATCGATATTATAAGGAAACACCTAGTTGATATATTCATAAGTACTAGAAAATTTATGAATTGTATCAAGTTGGATAGTATAATCATAATTTTGGGGAGAATAAAAATTTGCTAGACAACCCATGATGTTTTTTCCAATGGTGGGTTAATGGGAGGAATATAGGCTTGAGGTTTTATTTCATTTTAATCATCATTAGAGTTAAAATATATATGAAATAGGTGGACATATTGATTAAAGGAATGGATCTTAAAAAGGTATTTTTGATAATGAAATACATCCAAGTTCCATGATTGGGTTTGGGAAACTATGTAATCATCATCATATGATGAAGAAATATTACAAGCACATGTAAGTTGTTGATAGTTCTCATTGGAAGTGCATTTAGTAGATGTACCCATTTAAATAAATGTTTTAAGATATAGTGACCCCAAGGTCATTATATACAAAACCATATTCTATATAGGAAGCTTCATGATCATTGCACGAAGGTGGGCTCTCAATGTCATCATGAAGTAAGGGATTTTTTATATCTCATGGTAGGAGAGATAGTGAAAGCCATTATACTATATGAGGTGTACTTTATTAGTGTTATAAATGGTTTTTTATTCATTGGGTTCATCATTATCATAATCAATGAGTGGCTTACAAATTAGGATGCATGTTGATAAAATCAATAAGAGAGGGATAATTAATGTGAGTAATTTTTATTAGATATGGATAAAATAAGGTTTTATATGGATTTCATAACCAAGTGAAAAACATAATCAAAGATGATTTTACAAGGATACCCTAACCAAACAAAAAATATTAGTCCAAATAGAGATAAACAAAAAGAAAATATAAAAGATGGGCCTAACACATGAAATGTAAAAGAGAAACCAAAAGTCAATAAAATATCAACAAAACACAGCAAAAATATTAGTAATTGGAGTGATAGGAACTTAAGGATCAACTATGATTTCAAGATAAATAACAAATTCCATATATTCTATTAATGTGAGGAATATTTATGATATAATATTGTGTTTTATGATTAGGAAATTTTAGACCCCACGAGTTGGGATTAACTTCATGTTTATAACTCTTACCATATTGATTAAACTTAATACATTGTTTATTAGAAGAGGAGATATATCTCATGTAATGAGTCTAAGGATGACCTAAACAATATTAAAGGATAGTGGAAGATACAAAACCATAATATTGCTGTGTATTATTTTGGGTCCAATAGTGAAGGGGATCTAAATGAAAGCAAGAGGATTTTAGTTGGTTTTATTAAATCATGTAAGTATATTTTATTTGAGGTTAAATTTGAAATATACAATTTTTTGAATTAACCAAAGGGAAGTGACATTTATTCCCAAAGATTCATTCAATAAAAACTCCCTTATGAGGATATCATTGAGCAAAATCCTAATTAAGAGAGGTGGGTCATCAACTAGAAAGGGGCCTTCCTCATTGATCATATTTCTTCAAGAAAGTCTATGAAAGGTTTCTTAGAAGAGGGATGATGTGAAATGGTTTTGATGGCATGGAATTATATGGGTGTTTTAAATTTATAAGTTTGGGGAGGTGGATCAATTTCACTAGATGGGGATTATTATATTCCTTAAAATTATTGCATGATAAATTTCCAATGATATGGTGAGGTTTCCATGAGTTAAATTAAAGAAATATTTAAAGTCATGGAATTAAGATCATGAAGGAAATTCCATTTTGGTTTTGGATTGGAACCATAAAAATATTTAGTTTGATTTGTAAGAGTGGCCTTATGACATAAGATAGTAGATGGATTTGACATTCTAGGTTAAGGCTCTAGAGGTGGAGTGGGTTCATTACCACGTGGAAAACTAGAAGAGGATGTAGTGGTGGTAGTGGTTCATGGGGAAGTAGTTAAATGGGGGAAGGACTATTAGGATTGATAACAAAATATTTATGAGCAAGATTAAAATGGTATTTAACCTTTTCCATAGTCATAAAATGGGAATAAGTGTAATATTGATCATAGAAAACATAAATAACACAAACAAAGTCACTAAAAGATCAAATGTTTTAGAGAATTTTTAAAATTTGTGATTTGTAGATTTAGGGTGATTATATTGGTTCTTAATAACATTTAGGTATTATTTATGATGTTATTTGTTGATAAGATCATGATTAAATTTTCCCCTAGATGATATTTATAAAAAACTCCTGAAGTTCATGATATATCTCATGTGAATGAATAATGTTAGTGTGGAGCCAAAAAAAGATCATGCCATGGTGGGGAGTAGAGATGGGGGTGGGTGTGGGTGGGGTAAAAATAATTAAAATATGGTTTAGATAGAGGTAATAAATTCCTAATTTCATGATCACTAAATGAAGGTGGGTGATATGTTGATTATCAAAACTAGATGCTCCCATTTTAGGTTACAAAGGATTATTTTGAAAATAATTATTATTGATTATGATGGTTGAGGTTTGAAAAGAGTATTTATTAGTGTTTTTAGATGGTTCACATTGATTCATGAGGAAATATTATCTTTTTTCTTGGTAAAATGCCTCTTCATAGTTTTGAGGAGTTGACCAAGAGTATTAAGGGTGGTAACAAATAATTTAAATTGATTTTATTACCCATGTTATGGTCAATTTTATGCACTCATGATTTCCATCATTTGATAAAATCATGAGAAGATTCATTATGAAATTGATTAGCAATGATAAAATTGTGAAGGATATTCTTAAGGATCTCATTATGTTATAATTCCTTAACAAAAGCATTGACTAATTCCTTTATTTGTGTAATTAAATGTATCAAAAGTTGTTTAAATGATTATATCTCATCTCTAATAAAGGTTTTAGCAAGAAGTTTGGTAGTAGTGTAAGTATTAGATTTAACCCATTCCTTATAGTGTTTTATAAAAGATTTTATATGTAATGCTAGATTAGTAGTTCTATCATAAGTTATCGTTGTTAAGATTAGAATTAGACTTGGTATTTTTTTTAGAATTAGGTGGAGGATTCTAAGCATGTGTTGGTTTCCCTAGCTGATGTAGTAGACAAGGGAAATTTACTAAGACTATAATTATTATTTGGAGTATAAATGGCGTTATCATCAAGAATATTAATGATCTAATCAAGATATCCTAGATATAAAGTTGTTTATTTAAACCATGTAAGATTCAATAGATATAGTCAGAGTTTGAGTGAAGTTACACCATAATTATTGTTAATGGTGCAAAAAGTGGGAATGACATAGAAACCCATATATAATCTAAATGGGTTGAGGTTTGCTAGAATTATCTTGAGATGAGACATTGCGATGTTAATTTGGGATAAAAAGTTTAACAAGAAGGGATATTTAAAAAATTAGTAATATGGTATAAAATTGGTTTATGTAGTAGAAAATGAAACTAAGATATACATAACTATATTAGGTTGGTCAATACAATACTATTATAAAATTGAACTGTATCAGATTGGTCAATATAGTTGATGAAGACACAAACTATATTTGGCTAGCTAATATAGTTGTAAAAATAGAAAACCATATTAGGCTTGATGATAAAGTTGGGTTGAAATATTGACTAAAATGTATGATTATAGTGAAAAAAATTCTAAGAATAAAAATTAAAAACATGAAAATGATCCAACTAGATGTGGGATACCATTAATCTAGAATGTATGCATAAGCTATGGTGACCTATACCTATCGTATTTATCTTAATAGACTAAGAATCTAGTAAGGTCATAAAAATAGACCCTGTGTATACTTTGAATGATATTAGGGACCTAAAATAATTGTAGGAAAAACATAGGGTAATATACACTCAGATGTCAAGAGGAAAGGGTTCTAAATCCAAAGCATATGACATGGGGTATATATATCACTAGGGATCAATGTAGATAAGTGATTATAACAATGATAACATTGGGGTGTCTCTAAGATATAATAAGGATAACACATGTAAATAATTGATGAACAAGGGTAACCTAATCCAAGATAGATATAAACACTAAACTAATAAGAGATTAAGTTATATAATGGGAAACCAATGGGTGCTCTATGCAACCTAAGGTGATAAATAGAAAGCCTAAGAAAACTTATATCTATCCCCATTTATTGTATATACAAAAAATAATATGCAAGGATAAACATATAAGTTCATAATATAAATAATCAAGAAATATCTAGTTTACTAAGCAAATAAATGAAATAGAGTAGGGATAGATATAATTACATTTGGTGGATTTGTTGATGCCTTGATATACACCTTTGGCTTAATTGTAACTATATAATAGATGTTTTAGGTTGATGACATCAAATGGAAAGATGAATCCCTATGTATCCTTAGTTGGGGAACCCATATACCAATTATACCTCCTTGATTATACTTATTCTATTTAGATTTAAATACCACAAGAAATAATATACCTATAAGATAAGACTCTACCTCTAACTCCTACAAAAATACTTAGGAATATAAATGTGAGTGAAAGTATAGAAAATGAGTATTCATATTATTTAGTAATGAACTATAACCCCTATTTGTATGACTCCAATACATATAATTGGGTGAACCATGCCTTTCTCTAAAATATTTGAGATTAGATGATTTATGCCCTAATGTAGAATTCCATGGGATGATTATGCCCCATGGTGAGTTTCAATATTAAATTTATGGGTTGGGAAGATAAATTCCCAAATCCTCATGAATGAGGAGTAGTGATAGGATATTGAGGGATTCAAAAACTCAACCAAACTTCTCATTTAATTGATATTAGACCTCAATATGAAAGGATAATCCTATATTAGGATCATATAAATTTGGTTAGACTAAATCTTCTACTATAAATAGATTTTAGATCTAGAAAGTTCTTTCATTACCTTAAGTTCCACCTTGAAAATAAAGAAAATTTGTAATAATGTAAGCATGAACAATTTTTCTTGTCCCCAATTTGATATAATTGGTGGCAACATGTGATGCAAAATGTCATTATATGTCACTCTATCCTAAACTTGATAAATCTGATAACCTATTACTAATACTTGTAAAAATATATAAAATTTATGAATTTTAATTACATATTCCCCTAATATGTCTCAATTTATAAACATTTATCCCATAAAATAAACCAAACTAATAATCTGACCCAACATGTATCCTCTAAATCATGTAATTTATCCCAAAATCTGAATTAACTATGTGGGGGCATTTGAATCTCTATGAAAAGCCCACTAATATGCTCCAAATTTGAGGTGAGGAATGTTACCTTTCAATTAATCATCTCAAAATAAAAGAGTTAAATGCATAATGCTATATAAAGAGATTTAAGCATGCAAAAGCATGTGCTAACTTATGTATATATCTTAAGGCACAAAAATTCCATGTCATGATAGATATAATAATTTGTAATGTAATAATAACCATCACTAATATATAAATGGAATATTAAAATATATATGAAGATGCATGACATTGATTATGGCATCAAAAATTAAAAATGTGTGATACTGATCATGAAACTACCAGATCAACAAAAAATTCTAGATGTATCCACTCATAAGCTCACAATGTCATCACCATGACACACACAATATCACACAAGGAAAGAACCACACACAATATAAAATCAAATTTCACACAACAAATGAAAGTTCCACACAAATAAAAAATAATACAAGGACACAATCAATCAATAAATTTCACATGCTAAGACAAAAGACATACAAGAAACATTAATGATTAACATATATGAAAATAAATGACATTAATAAATAATGGAAAAATCAAAACAAATCTACACTATCAATCCATTTTAATGTCAAAATTTATAAAAATAACATATCCATGAAAAGTAACACTAAAAAAAATATAATAAAAATTAAGGTATATGTACAATCATTGTAGCTCAACATGGGAAATAAAAAGGTCATATAAATATATAACCTATATAAATGTGACCTATGTAATGAGATAATCCTAACATTAGGATGGCCCCTAGGTGTAATAATGTCCTACATTTATTCATCCATATATATTGTATAACATGTATGTTCTACATATCACTCATATATACCATGGTGACTCCATTTGAAAAAGGATATGTGATCTACCAAAAAAGTGATAAATAACATAAATGAATAATGTAAACTAAAAAACATGTCATGTTTAGGTCTATTTTTTTATTTTTTAGAATGTATATATATACATATACATATACATACATAAAGAAATGCATAGACATATACATAAATAATACATACATACATGCATACATACATACATACATACATACATACATACATATATACATACATACATAAATTAATATAGTGTTATCATATATCCATCATCATCATCATGAGTAATAAGATCCTATGTATGCTGAGTAACCTTAGTAACCATAGTATCTTGTGGGATACATTGTATAGTAAAAATGATATATACTTGATATTTTTCACTTTATCACATTATTGATTCTTTCTCTTGCAGTGGATCATCAATGCATCAATTTCATTGAATGCACACATTAAAGGGTGCATCAATAATTAAGGTGGGATCAACTCGTGGTACTCTATATGTGATTGAATACTATTCTATCATACCATCATTACTATTAGTATAACCTCATCTAAGTCTCATTTCATCTTACCTCTCCATCTATATTTGATAACTTCTTTGTATATTATTAGATAACCTAGGTTTCATGATTTTCCTTCCAAAGATGATTTGAGTATGTCCTCTATCATATGTACTACATCAGCATGACTGATATAATATTATTTCAATCAACATCTTCCAAGTTAGTAGCCTAAACGATACTATTAGCTTAGATTTTAAAGTTAGTTTTGATTATTGGATCCATATATATATGGTAATATTTAATTCCTAAAGAGATATAACACATTAATTTTATCTACTTTCACTTGAATTTTTGATCCTAAGTAGTTTTTAGAAGAGTTAGATGTTTAGAGTCTTATCTTGGAGATCTAGTATTTTAGTGTCTTTTAATCTCAATAGGATAAGCCAAATTGAGAAGTTACACTTGGTATTTGGAATATAAAACTAAGTAACATCATGAATTCTTATTTAAATTTGAGGTATTCAATCTAAAACATATCTTTCAAAGTGCCACTTGAGCCAAAGGTGGAGATTGGAGTGTCAATGGGTCCACCCAAAGGCAAGTATATCTATCCCTAATCTATTTCATTTATTTACTTAGTAGATTAGATATTTATTGGTTATATGTATTATGAATTCATGTGTTCATATTTAATTATTTTCCCCTTATACCAAATAAGCTAATATAGATATAGGGTTGCTTAGGCTTACCACTTATCACCTTAAGTTGCATAGACTACCCATTGGTTGACCATTGCTCCAATCACCCTATTATTCATTTAGTTATTTTATCTATCTTGGATTAAGTTACCCTTATTCATTATTTCATTTCATGTAGTATCATTGTTATATCCCTGATATGCCCTTTTATTACAATATTTACAATTGCTATTACAATAAATTACCTATAATTGATCCTGAATCAGAGGTATACCTCATGTAATAATATTAGGCTTTTTAAACCTTTCTTATTAAAATTTTAGAGTAGATTAACCTATAATAAGTTTATATATAATATACATCCTTACCTTATCATCCAAGTATTTGTAATCTCTATTGTTATGACCTTATTTGAGTCTTAGACTATTGAGAAAAAGATGATATTTATAGGTTCTTGTTCATACACAAATTTTGGTGAACCCAATGTGAATCTTATCCCACCTCTAGTTGGATCATTTTCAAAATTTTATTTTTGATTCATAACAACATCTTCAAAGTAATCATTTATTTTATTAATAATTACCAGTTATTCCACAACTATATCGACCAACCTAATACAATTTTTATTTTTTCTCAACTGTATTAACCAACTCGATATAGTTATGTCTCCTACCAAATACATTTTACAACCTAATAATGTTAATTTTAACCATTTTTAATAATAAAAAACATTAATCTGCCTAATAATATTTAAGTGTTTATTTCTTTCTTTCATACATTACATATTACTATTATTCTACTTTCAATATAAATCATCATTTTCTATTCTTGTCTTTCAATATATAAATGTGTTCCAAAAATTGTAAAAATCATAAGAGCTATTATTATAGGAAAAGTGGTCATGAATTTTACTTGAGTTGTGGAGTAAGGGGTAATAACCTAATAATAAAGCCATTAGACATCAATATATATGTACTTTAGCTTCCACATACCTCATGATATATCAGAAGAGCGTAGGGTTTTATTTTTAACCAATAATAATACTTTCAACTATTTAGTTTTGTAATGAATTGGTAAGAGGTTAGACCTATAAAGTTACACTCAATTTACCTTAAAGATGGGATCGTGTAGCTATGGGATGGTGGAATACTCCATAGTTAGTACCCATTTGGGCCATGTTCCATATATACACTTGAGATTAGTATAAATGAGAGCTTACAAATAAAACACACCCAACTTAGTTATACCTTCCATATATCAAAAAGAGTACACACCTGATATTTTTACTTTTATCACTTTATTTACACTTTATCTTGTAATGAATTATTGATGCATCAATCTCCATGAGTACATAAATTAAAGCATACAATTAAAAATTTCTTGATGACTGATACCGTAGGGTATAAATGATACCATTGAAGAAGTTATGCATGGATAGTATAGTTAAGTGTAGGATGATACAATATGAAGTGCCAATGATGGATAATACTATAGGGTATGGCTGATGTAAGAAACATATGATTATTGATATCATAGGGCATATCTATTGTAATAGGAAAATATGTTGACTGATACCATAGGGTATGTCCATCATGGTATAAAAGGTAAGGAAAACTAATATGGTATAGTATTGGATGGTAAAATGTAAAATTCAAACATGGTCGATACAATATAAGTTATGGACCATTTTTGTGAAAAAATGAATGAAATTATTTAAATTTTTATTTTAATTGTCAATTTTTTGGATAAAATATGATTGTGTTTTATCTTTTTATATTTTTCAAATGTGGATACAAAAATTAAGGAGTGTCAATGATATATAGCTACCAAATATCCTAGAGAGGTTATTGTTAACATATAGATTACAATTAGTTACTCTCAATTTTGGTGGTATTATGAAGATGTGTCACAATCTTTTGAGTGCAAAGCTCATTGCCATGTTTTTGGGGTGATGGGAGATGATTACAAACACCTTAAAATAGATGGTCGATAAGAATACCATAGAGGTGTATGTCACACTAGAAGATGCCCATGCCATATAAAGGATGCCTATTATAGACATTCCAATGGTATGTGATGTGTCATAGTTGGTGGTTGATAGATAGGAGTTAGCCCAATAGGATACTAGATCTGATTAGTAGGATGAGTGTAATCTTATCATACAATTTTTTAGATATATGTGTCAAGGATTATGGATATCCAAAATTACATTACAAAGATTATAACTATGCATTTGTTATGTCATAAGTCATATGGGGTCATGTTTATGTACATTATAGCTATGTGTTAATTTACATTAGATCAAGGCACTTTGTATGATATGGGAGCTATGATGTGGGTGTAGCTCATAAATTATTTTTATGGTGTACCAAGATAAGGACATCAAACTATGTGTCTTATGACTATTTTTATGAATTGTATGTATGAGAGGTTCTCCATATGTAGACTTGTGGGGCTACCTCATGTGATAGAGGACTATCACCTTAGGGTCAAAACATGGGAACATGATCATATATTACACATAATTACTTATGTGCCATATTTGGATATTATCATTAAAAATAAGATCATATGGATACACTAAAGGGTCATGATAGATACCTAGTTATATTATCCAACTAAAATGTAGGTCATGAGATGGTCAAGATCATGGGGAAATATAGTTGGTGAATAAATCCATAACCATGTGACTATTTTATTAGATAGTTTAAATTACCACACCTGGTATCCCATTTGGTTTTCCTACCATATTTGTAGAGGTATGCTACCATGTGGGATAAAATGATGGGGCATGCCAACTAGAATCCTAGTAGTGAGACCCTATTTTCTTGTGATAGTAATATGATCATGCGACTAGAAATGAGTAATGTAAGGAGGAGAGGGCACAAGTGAATAGGTAGTGGCCAACCATTAGATATAGGTAGACCCATAGATGGATCCACAAATGAGCTAGACCATATATGCTCATTAATAGGATATGCTAGTCTGTTAGGGGAGATGAAGAGGATTCACACCAGATTAAATCCATGATGATAGAGGCATGATATTAGTAAAATTTGATGGGGCTATAATAGGTATGAAAAATTTGTATAAATTATTCTATTACTTAATTTTTAATAGAGATAGAGATATACATGATAGGTATGTGAGATATTTTGGTATATATGAGATCTGATGTCAAGTATATTTTGATTTTATAGATGTGGTGTCAAAGGGAACATGGTGGAAGACTGTGGTGGAAAAAACATACCACAATATCCTATATGTTACGCTACTAAACAATGATACTACTGTCATGCCAAATCATGTAACACCATTGGCCAAGCCTTATTATAGTTGGTTCAAATTGGTTGGATTAGCTATAAGGGATACATAGTGTTAAGATTAGGCTATGAATTAGGTGTAATAACTATATGTGAAGGAATTGATACACTAAAAATTTGGCAAGCAGAATATTTTGTGGCACAATAGGTAGTGGTAATATATGTGACATTAATCATAGAGTGGGATGCACACATGGTTAAGATGGGACAAGATACATAGTTCTAACCATATGTATACCATCTACATAGACATGTTTGGGGCATGAAATCATAGAATCAATCACTATAGGAAAGCTTATAGGATGCTCATTCAGGAGTATCTATGGTGAGTATGGCACCTTACCCTCAGGGGATGAAGGTGATCCACAAGACTATGGAATTTTTATTTTGTAACTTGATGTTTTATTAAGATGTATAATGATGTATTAGGATGTATAAAAATAAGATAGACTCATGTGTGTGTGTGTGTGTGTGTGTGTGTGTGTGTGTGTGTGTGTGTGTGTGTGTGTGTGTGTGTGTGTGTGTGTGTGTGTGTGTGTGTGTGTGTGTGTGTGTGTGTGTGTGTGTGTGTGTGTGTGTGTGTGTGTGTGCGTGCGTGTGTGTGTGTTATTTTTGGCTCATTGGATATATAAATGTGTTTGTACTTATGGTTTTTCATTTCTAGCATGTACTATAGCTTTAATATCATGTTATGAGAAAGTATATAATGTGATTTATGTTTTATTATTTTTAAAAAAATATAAGCAAATACATGGCCAAAAGGAATAAAGATAATAAAAATTATATCTTAATTAGACATAAAAATTTGTTGAGTCTGGATCCCTTTTGGGATATCACATGACCATATGAATAAATTTTGGGGGCCTAAAGAGCTCTAAGGATGTGGGAGGTAAAGTATTAATGTTCTCCACATGTGAGTGGAATATTCCTTATATCATAATTTCTATGTATTCCATATTTCATGGAGTTAGTTTTTAGATGCATTTCCCATGTTGACTTCCCTGTTTCGAGGAAACTAATTATTTTTTGGAAATGAGAATTCCTTCCTTGTTGAGTGGAGTTGGTTGAGATCACATGTTTTTTTGGAAAATGTGCCCTTAGAAGTTGGAGAGATCAATAGGGAAAATTCCTCCTTGGGAAAGATTTTGGATAATCTTGATGAGGTGGAGGAGGGTTGTCACATGTTGGATAATGATTATCTTGCATAAGAATTGCACATTTGCTCCTCTTTTTGTGGATTTTCCTTATTTTACTATAAATACAGCGTGTGGTGTCACCTTTAGAGGTATGGTTTGTTTGTAGGGTATGGCTTTGAGGATATGAGTCAAAGTGCAGGTGTTTTGCAAAGTGCAATTATTCATTAAAGGGTGTGGTTTAGAAAATTACGAGATACAACATTGTGCAAGTGTAGGTAAAGTGAATATTTTTATACAACACTTTCTATAAGAGATTTTTCTATCTCTGTGAAAGTTCATTATAATCTTGTTTTAGATTACTGATTTATTTGAGAATTTTCATTGGTGGATGTATCCCACATTAGGTGAACCACATTAGATTGGTGTTATTATTATCCTACTCTCATTTATGATTTAATATTAATAGTGAACTAAGGAATGTTTTTGTTATGCATTTTATTGCATATCTTTAGATCTAGTTTATATAAATAATAGATCTAGATTTAAGTGTTTTATTCCTAACAACTGGTATCAGAGCCATTGGTTTATGTGTTTTGATGAAGTGGAAAATCATAGGAAGGATATTAGATTGAGTGGGAGCTATGGGAGAAGAAATTAGATTCAGAGTGGAGAAGTTTGATGGTAAGCATTTTGGTTAATGGAAAATATAGATGAAGGATTACCTATATCAGAATGAACTACATCTCCCCTTGGAAGGGAAATTAGCATAAACTATAAGTATGAGTGATGTGGATTGGTAATTAATTAAAGGAAGGAATTGGGAGCCAATCAATTATGCCTTGAATCTTCTATTGCATTTAACATTTTGGATGAGAAAACCATAAAAGATCTCATAGATAAACTTGGAAATTTGTATGAGAAACCTTCAGCTTCTAATAAAATTTTTCTTATGAAAAGATTGTTTAACATGAAAATGTTTGAGAATGGTTCAATATATAATCATCTAAATTATTTTAATATAGTTTTAAGTATGTTCACTTTAGTTTGAATCAAGTTTGATGATGACGTTAGAGATTTGTTAATATTATGTTCTTTGCCTAATAGTTGGGATAGTTTGGAAGACATGTGGCATGTTCCATGCAACTTATAAAAATTATAATGTGTCTTAGCTGATGACACTTGGCATGTTCCATGTGACTTTGAGACTTAGATAAAACTTAGGCAAAATGAAAACCATGCATGTACTCTATGTCAAAACCCTCACTGCCTTGAAACTAAAACGTGCAGGGTCAAAAATTGGATTGCACAATTGAAACTTAAAACAAAATGTAGAGTATTTTACTCTACAATTCTTGTTGACCCTGAGGACTTTTGAGCCTGATCAAAAAAGAATCCAAAGAATATATAAAAAATGTGGCAAAAATCATAAATTTTGTAAGGTCATCTGATAAATAGACTATTTAGCATCAGATAGTCCCTATTTATTTTGCAAATCCTGGAAGGCTAAATCAAGGTTGATGATGTCCTTGTGTGAAAAACTCTACAAAACATGAACTATAGTCTTCAATTGGAAATCAAGCTGGGCCATGGGGATCAAGACAACTTCTACTTCTGGCACTGATGAAGCATCTATTAAACCCTGGAAAATTGATTGATCATTTTTTTAGCTAATAACAAAGGCTTAATCTCATCAACCATTAACACAGTGTTGCTATCAGGAAAAGGGGAGGGAAGACCCAATTGCACCAAATCTTTAATATGATTCTTCATGTCTTTTACTCCCTCTTTTACCACATCTAAGATGTCTTTGTAATTAGTTTCTATGGATTTGCAACTGAGAACTTCATTCACCCTTTTTGTAGCAATCATTCTATCACTAATCCCTATTGATGATAACGTTTCATCAGTTGTGTCATATAGCTTTTTATGTAGCATTTGAGAATCAAACACTCTCAAAGAGAGAATGGACATAGTGGCATAGAGTAAAGTCTCCACCTTTTCACACAATTTTTATGCGTTTAGCAAGAAATTTAGAGAGGGTCTGAGTAGAGTAAAGATTCTTTTACATACTGATACATATAGCTCTTTGACCAGGTTCAGAACTCCTACATTTTTTGGCCTATTAGCCAATTCAAGTGTCAATTGTTTTTTTATTTGTTGCTCAACATGAAGTTGGGCCTGTATGGTGGTGGTATTATTTTTCTCATTCAATAGCTTCTACTAGAATTGAGTGACCTATTACAAGTTTTCCTAACATTTTTTCTATAGTGTTGCCTTTTCTTGCCTTAGGGCTATCACTACAGCTTTCTCTTGTGTTAGCTCTTATTTTGAAGAAGTATTTAGGGCTTGAATATCCTAGTGAATCTAACAAGAAATAGTATCTTGCAACTATTTGTTGAGACTCTCTATTTCATCATTCTTGGTTTTGATTTTTGTAGCCAGATTGCTACCATTTGCTTTTTCTTGAGCTAGATCAGTCTCCATCTTTTGCAACTTCTTTGATACTTTCAAATAACTAGTAGCTACAGTATAAGTGGTTTCATTTAGTAACTCAACCCTATCCTATGGTCTAAAAAGTTACATATCCATATCCACTGCACTCATATTATAATCTTGAGGCTACATTTGCTCATTTGGCCTGACTACATTAGGTGACAAATGAGTCACAATCAGCTGCTTTTGGATTGGGTCAAATAGTGACCTCATGTGTGGTGCATCTAGAGCTTTATTATCTTTCTTCCTTTTTTAAATCCATTTGGGCTTCCCTAGCCTTCTTTGTAGTGTTTACTTGAGCTTGGAAGGTAGAGGGAGAGGCAATATACCTGCCTGCAAAAGGATAACCCTATGGCAATCCATAGGGAATATCCAAATGTTGGATAGGGGGAATCCAGGGAGGTATTCTCTTTGGGATAGAGGGGGAAAGGGAGGTAATGATGTGACCTATGATGACATGGCTTGAGTAGTAATAGGTGGGGAAAATTAGGAAATTGGCATAGAAGAGGTGGCAGGGGATAATATTTGGCCAATTGGGATTGCCACCCCTATAAAAGAAGAAAAAGACTGAGAAGAAGGAGAAATAACACGTACCTAAGTAGAAATAGATGTACTAAGTGGTTGATGCTATGAAGGCTGTACCTCCTCCTCTGAATCAAGCTAAAGTTTCAACTTCTTATGTTTCCTTAGCCTTTCTTATTCTTGTTGTGATTCTTTCACTTTAATGTTTACCACTACTACCAGTGGTGATTGCACAAAACTAGGAACCCTAATGGCTGACACTAATGGAGAAGTTTTGAGTGGTGAGGATACCACATTATTTTGTTTTTCTATAGTGACTGTAGATGAAGTTTGTCCTGGGGCCTACACTATATGAGTTGATCTTGCTTCCCCCTGACTCTCCACCTTGTGTTTGTAGTTTTCTTGTATTAGGGATAGAGACAAGAGATGGATGCCATTCATCCCAGATTTCCTCCCATTTCTCATCTGAGTTTACATTACCAAAAGAGTGAGTTATCTCAAAAATCTCCTACCTATATTTATAATAGGCTTCTATTTTCTTGTGTTTCCATCCTTGTTCTTCAACACCCTTTTTAAACTAGAAGTCATTCTAATTTTAGGGTCAAAAACCTTTTCCTTATCATAAAAGGTCTCCCATGGCCTGGCCTCCTGAAAGGGAAAATCTGTCAATTCTACATACAAATCAAGAATATCTTCCTTAGGGTTTCTTCTATTTTCCCAAAAGGGATGGCCCTCATGCACAATTTTAGCACCAACCTTGTTATTCTTAACCCATAGGGTTATGAAACTGATTGGGTCATATCTCCATTTATCTTCAATCAAAAAGAAATCTAGGATAGCTAGCTTCCTCAGCAACAAGTGCTTAGCATCTCTGACCTCTAGGGCCATGTTTTTCTTTACCCATGGAATATCATACATTTTTTTTCTTCTTCCTAGTGCCATAGTCATTATCAACTACAAACACTTGTTGGGTGACCTCTAAGAATGCTAACCTAGGAGTCAAAATCTTGGGTAGCAACACTGGTCCTCCATTAAAACCATGGACCCTAATGATGGTATGATGAGATCCAAAAAAGTAGTCACAGGGAATAGTGCAATTTGTCATGAGGCCTCTGACACTTGGATTTAATCTATTTTCAATAGGCTCTAGGCTTAGGTGACAAAAGGTAGGGGCAAAAAAAGTTCCTAAAATTCATATGGGTCAGACATTTTGGATAAGATATGTGTCCATGCAGACACATGAATGGTCCTATTATGACTAAAACTTGGGCCATACATATTCAGATGCATATATTGTGAAAAGATGTTAGATTTTTTATATAATATGAGGTGAAATAGATAAAAATAATACCTAAAAACCCCTTTATATTTGAAATGGGTGAGTTGGTAAACCATTGAATAGGCAATCTACTTTGAGAAGTCCAGCCGATACTCCTGAGACTTGTCTACAATTTTTAATCTGAAGAGAATGGCCATTTGCCAATCATAAACAGTTATGTCCTCCTTCATTCCAAAAATAAATTCCATCATGGATAGTGCCTCTTGGCTAGTTTGTGCAAATTGTGCCCTTCCTATTCGTAGCATTGGCACAATGGTATCATCATCCCCTAATTGCAATTCTAATATGAGAAACCTTAATTGATTATTAACATTTGCCCACATTTTTCGCATTTTGGCAATGGTGGGAAATATGGCTATTTTGTCATGATATAGGGGCAACATGTCCCTAATGGACTTTGGTGTAATTTTCACCATGAATTGAACCTATTGTATTATGTTTGAGGGCACATGAAATAATTCTGTGCACATTTCAACTAAGTCAAGGCACGGATGTACACCTAGGATAATGAATTGTGCCAATTGAGAAGTCCATATCCTCATCCCAAATGTTTTAGATTGTCTAGCCTTGGCCTTTTGGATACATCTTTGGTGTGCCCCTTCTCATAGAGCTTTGCCAGACTTTTGAAGGGTTGGGTCCATGATTCTGTCTACAAAATCCTTCACCTTTGCTGGGTCGATCACATAACCAACTTCAGGGACTCTAGTCCTTGGATAGGTCCTTAAGGGTTGTGCAAGGGCTAAAACATATGATTTTTTGATGAAAATCTTATCAATGGATTCATAAATACCAAGCCCCTACTGTGAAGACTATGCCTCCTCCATATCTATGTCTATACAAGGAATTAGTGAACTTTTGTAACAAATATGAAGCTTTACAATAGGGAAGGCACTTTTACTAAGCAATTTTTTCTATGAATTGAAAGTATAGGTAATAGGGATTTTCTTAGCAAACGCAGGAATGGATGAGACACTACTAAGCCTTAACTCTTGTTATTGGGGTATTTAATGACACATCAAGTCTCAAAAATGGCATTAAAACTAGATAACCGTTAGTAAATCTTATTAAATCTTTGTGGGATAGCGTGTCAGACACGTCATAAAAGTGGCTACGTAAAGGTACCTTAGGGAATTTTGGGAATTTGAGAGAGATTTAGTGAATGCAAGAGTTTTGAATTTAAAAAAAAATACTTTGAGTCATAACCACGTATTCATAGAACACTTATTAAAAGAAAGAGCGGGGAAAAAAATGGGAAAATAGAGCAACAGGAAAGGGAAACTATCTAACTATAATACACGGGAGATACTACTTAATTGAAATGTTTTAGGTAGATCCCATTCATAGGAATATCTTCAGATTCACCCTCCATCATTTCAAGCTCAAATTAATTTTGTTGTTTACATGTACGAATCTTATAGGGGCTAGTCCATAATGAATCAAATTTATTATGTCGACCCAACTTGGTAGCTCTCACATCCCATTTCAAAACAACTGAGCCTACTTTGAAATGGGGGTTTGAAGTCTTCTTATCAAAGCAGTCTTTGATTACTTTTTAATGTTTCATTAATGATTCATGTGATGTATCCCTCTTTTCTTGAACTTCCAAGAGCTCAACAAGTTTGACCTGCATGGGGCCATTCTCCTCAATTTCAATCTATTTTAATAATTGGAGAGCAAGAATCTCCAAGCTTAGGGGCATTACAGTAGGCTTTCCATAGACCAATTCATATGGGGACATCTTTATCACTTGTTTAGGTGTAATTCTATCAACCCACAGTGCTATATTAAGCACTTTATGCCACTCTTTGTGATGATCAACCCCTATTCTCTTAATAAGTCTAATCAGGTTCTTATTGGTTGATTTTGCTAAACCATTACCCTGAGGGTAATAATTTGAGGAAGTTTTTAAGTAGATTCCATACTTTAGTGCAAAGTCAAATATTTTTGCTCCTTAAAATGCCTTAACATTATCTAAAATTATGGTACGAGGAGGCCCAAAGTGAGTAGTGATATCCCCTAGAAAGTCTAGGATCACATTTTCTATTGCTTCTTTCAGTGGCATTGCCTCACTCCATCTGGTAAAATAATTTGTGGCAGTTAGAATCTATTTGTGTCCCATGCTAGACACTGGATTGATCATTCTAATGAAGTCAAGACCCCATTGAGCAAAGGGTTCATCAACAATTATAGGACTAAGGGGCATTGTTGCATTCCTTCTCTTCCCCACATAATACTGACAAGATTGGCACTTTTTGACCAGTTGATAACAGTCTATAAATAAAGTGGGCCAAAAGTAACCTGCTTGACTTATCTTTATAGCTATGGTTCTTGTAGAAAAATGTCCATCTGAGACTCCATGGTGCATTTCATGTAGTATTTTCTTAGCCTCATATTTCTCTATGCATCTTAAAAGTATGCCATCAATATTTCTTCTGAAAAGAACTTGGTCAATTAAAACAAAATGGATGCCTTGCTACCTATAGTATCTCCTCTTATCTTAAGAGAGATCTTTTGGGAAAATCCCATGTTTCATAAAATGGATTCTATTTGTGACCTAGGAGTTTTAATCAATTTCTTGTATCCTCAATACATTTTCCTTTTCTATTTCTTCAGTTATCATCTTTTCCATATCTTGAGCCATGTATTGGCACAACCCCCTACCTCTGACTAGCTTAGTGGGTCTGACCTCTACATCATACTCAAGGATATTTATTATCCAATTTGCTCTTTTTTCAGTAATTTCACCTTCCATAATGTATTCTCTGACACTAGGATGAGCTATAAGTATCAAAATCTTATTTCCTAATACCATATGCCTAAATTTCTTAAGGGATTTTACCATAGCATATGCCTATTTCTCCACAAAGTTGTATCTAGCTTCATACTCCCTAAGAGTCCTTGAGAAAAAGGCTATTGGGTGTTCTCCCTCTTGTCGATCATCTTTCTATGTTAGGATAACAACAACACTAAACTCTCATGCATAAACATACATTATAAAAGACTCAAAGAAGTCTGGGTTACTAAGTACTAGGGCTATTAAAATTGCTTTCTTAACCTCCTCAAAAGCTTGTCTTCCTTCTATAGTCCACTTGAACACTAGGTCTTTCTTCAATAAGAGTGTCACTGGTCTCATTAGGCCTGTAAAGTCTGATATGAACCGACTGACAAAATTAATCTTTCCCAAAAAGGACTAAACTACCTTCTTATTTACTAGCAGGGACAAGTTCATTATGGCTATAACTCTCTCTAGATCTATAGAGACTCCTTCTTTGGATACTATATGTCCCAGTAGTTTGACTTGAGGTACTACAAAGATACACTTCTTGGGATTCAAGGATATTCCAAAATTTTGACACTTCATAAAAATAGATTCCAGATGATCAAAATGATCAACAAAATTCTTGGAAAAAATAGTGAGATCATCAAGATAAATTAGAATGATTTTATTTATGAGTTCTCTAAATGCTACATCCATTGCTCTTTGAAAAGTGGCTCCAGTATTTGATAGGCCAAATGGCATCTTGACATATGCAAATGTTACCCATTTGGTAGTAAATGCAGTCTTATGTTGGTCTTCATCAGCTAACCAAATCTAATTATATCCAGAGAAACCATCTAGCAAGAAAAATCTCTCTGATCTAGCCACAGTCTATAAAATTTATTCCATAGAAGGTAGGGGATAGTGATCTTTCAAAGATGCTTTACTTAGGTCTCTGAAATCCACACAAAGCCTTATGTCACCATTTTTTTTTTGAATGGTATTAGATTGGATACCTAGGTTGAGTGTTTGAATGGAAAAATTATTTTAGATTCTAAGAGTTTCTACAACTCATCCACCATTAGAGGTTCAATCCTTGGATTCACTAGCCTCTATTTTTGTCTGACTAGCTTAGATCCTTCAATCAGTTTTATGGTGTGCTAAATGATGTCTTTGTTATAGCCATGAAGGTCTTCATAGGTCTAGGCTATTACTCTATCATATATTTCACACAAGTCAATTAGTCTTTCCCTTTCCTCTTGGGTTGTGGAATTTCTAATCTTTAGTTTTCTCCCTTCACTCACTTATATCTCAGAATAATCTTCTTTATTTACTTGAAACTTTTTCTTCTCTAGGCTTACATCTTCTGGATTAAATAGGTTTTCTAAAGTAATCAAGCCTTTAGGAAGCTTATTGGTCTTTAATTGAATAATTTGGTCTCCATATGCCTCTTCAATTTTGGGTTGCAATTGATCAACAAATTCTCCTGACTATTGTAAAAATGAGAGTACCTAAAAATCACTTTCAAAGACTTGCCAATTTTCATCATTGTTTGGGATAGTTGGCCTTACTATAACTTTGACTAACTCATTGTTGACTAATAGATCAGTTACTAGGTCAAACTGTGAGCTAATCTATGCCATCTTATCTGCTTCAAAATTTTGGGTTCTAAGAACTACTTCAATATTGAAAGCTTCAAAATCATCTAAGTCCCAAATTTTGTGTCTATAAGATCTCATCCTTACATTTTTGGCTATTGTCTTTTCTCTAATTTATTTCACCACTAGTTATGAATCTCCTTTTACTATCAAATTCTTTACTCCCTTTTTCTTGGCTAACATGAGCCCATGTACTAAGGATTCATATTCAACATCATTATTAGTATAGGCAAATTGGAAACAGATAGCTCTTAAAATTTTCTCGCCATTTGGAGCAACAAGACAAATTCCTGCTCCAACACCATTTTTACTTCTAGCCCCATGAAAATTTAAGGTCCAAATTTCTGAGTCCTTTTTAGATTATTGAGTCTTTAGCATTTCTTCCCTTAAAACATTTGGGATTTCATGGTCTTCATCAAATATGACATAAGTGCCCAGACTAGTAGAGTCATAATTTCCATATGGGTCACTTTGCATCATAGTTAATATCTGGTTATTTTCCTCCTCTTGGTCATGTTCAGTCCAGTCACCTAACTCTTCAAAAAAGACCCTTTCTTCCTTATTTAGCATAGCATGAGCTACCTCTAATTTTGGGGTTAGTTCTTTGGTGATGTGATCCTTAGATAATGACTCAGATAGCATTTTCTTTTTTATATCATATTTGGTTCTTAGGATGAGGTGAGACCAATCAAGTGACATATAACCTCCTATCTTGGCTATGAAATCTCTAGATAAACATAGGCCAAATACAGGGGGTATATCTATGACTACCACATCCTAATTGACAATTATATTAGGGCAAGTATACAATTTCAATGGGAGTTGTTTAATTTTTCCTATTATTTACACTGATTTCCCATCCAACTACATAACTCCTCTAGTAAGGAGCTCATACTTTATTTTTAAAGCATCTACTATTTGTTTATGCATTACTATAGTACTAGCCCCTGAGTCTATCATTGCATTATGTAATAATTTATTTCCAACTATCAAAGTCAAATAAAAGGGCTCTAGTTTGGATTTGCTTACTTCTAGTGCATTGTTCAAAAGGGTTGTTATCTATAGAGGAACTGTGTCTTTGAGCTTTTCCTTATCAGTAGGTCCTCCTTTGGTACCAATATGTTTAGGCACTACTTGGCCCTCTAGAGCTTCTTGTAACAGTGTCTTTTGCTCAGCAATAGCTAACATGTCCCATATTGACACATGTGCTAGGGTCCTTTTTAGCTGATCCACCACATTCACTGGTTCTAATGTTTAGGTTCTTGGATAATAAGGGTACCTTGCTTTTTCTTGAACTTGTCTATAAATTACTTGGTTATGCACTGGCTGAGGTATTTATTATCTAGTAGCTATGTTTTGATGACCTTGAAATAGAGGAATCTCCATAATTTCATTATTTATGACTTTAGGCCGTTCCATCATCCTTCTCTTGGCTCTGGTGTAGTAATCTGATTGTACCAATGGCTTCTTGGAAGTAGAAACTTCATTTAAGAATACTAACTCTTCATCTTGAACCCATGAAAACAAAGAATTCTTAGGGGCTATTTCTTCTTCTTGATGTAAGGACATGCCTTGAATTTGAGCCACCACGATTGGATTTTGCATACCAAGGGATTGGTAGGGTTGAGTGTCAGAAGTATTTGCAAATTGTCCATCCATTCTTCTTTGCTCTACTATATTTTGCTGTAGATTACCCCTAGGACAATCTCTAGGCATATGAGCATTATTACAATGGAAACACTAGGCATTGGTGCCATCTACATAATTATTCTACTCTAGAACAATCTCCTTATTTGGATTAGGGGGAACAGTCTATGAGGGTGTAGGGACTATAACTAATTGGTTTGATGGCTGAGGGTTAGTCTCCCTTTGATGACCTTGATACTGATTTGGCTATGGTGGAGGTTTATTTCCTTGGTAACCTTCATATTGGGGTCTAGGATAAGGATTCTTCTATCTTTTAGGTTAATTATCTCATTAGAAAATGTCCTTAAGATGTTCTTGACATCATCCATCTCAGATGATTAGATAGGGATAACTACTTTAGTAGGTTGTTGAGGAAATGTATACATAGACATTGGTGGGGCTATGGGATTAAGGGCTTCTTGAGGCAAAGGTAAGGTAATCTCTAGAAACACGGGCATGGGAGGCCTTGGGGGCAACTTTCTAGCATCTATTAAGTTATTTTCAGCTCTGACTCCATAGTCATAGGCTTCTAGTAGAGTCTGACCTCCAAGTGACTAAATCATTACTGATATATCTAAATTTAAGGCTTTAAGATAAAATACTATAGCCATAACTGGTAATGGTCTTGATGTAGTAGGAATTCTTTCCCAAGTCTTTTGAAATCTTGAATTAAAATCAGTCATTGCTTTTTGTGGTGCCCTTTTTATAGTAATAAATTATTGCAACAAAGAAAATTTATCACCCTTTTCTTCAAATCTTGTAAAGAAAGCATCTCCAAGATGATACCATGTAGATATTGTATTTGGGGTCAAAGATATGTACCAGTCTAGAGCCTTCCCCTTAAAAGAAATTGCTAACAATCTTATAGCCACATTCTATTGTGTGATTACATGTATTACACAAACATCAGACACATCATGTATATGTTCTTCAGGTGTTTTGAAATCTTCCCCATTGAATTTGGGTAGAGCTTTTAGGGCATTTACTAGAATAGGATCCCAAGTGGCTGGTGGTATTGGGAGAATTAGAGCACTACTAGTGTTCCAATTTGCGTAATTCCTTGGGGCTATAGGTGCTCCCATATTTGCTCTTGGTGTTACTATAAACTGATTGACCCTTCTTCTTGAATTAGTTATCAATGGTGGTAAAAGAATACTTGGGTTCATAGTAGATTGAGCTTTTGTTACTGGTTTATAGCTCTGACTCCTTGTAGCTCTCTGGTTCATATAGTCTTGAAAGAAACTTCAAGATATTGTCCCATCGGGCATGCCAAAAACTATTGATGCTTAAAATTGCACTATTTCCAACACCAATAATGGGAATTTTAATTAATGTGGCACTTGCGACCTAAAATGACCTCTAGATTTTAAAGAAGCTGGCTCTTCTTTATCTCAAATGTATTATGGGAAAAAGGGATAAAAATTAAATGAAATCACCAATGCAATGAAATAAAATTTAACTATGGTTATGCACCTAAGTACGATTCATTCCTTAATGCTAAGCATAGTGAAGCTATCTTTAGGATTCAATTACATTAAAGAGAAAACAATGCATGATCAATGTAAAAGATGAAAACAAATAGAATCAAAGGCTCACAACTTAGACGATTTTGCAATAACACAAAAAATATCAGTAAAGGCATAGAATTCAGTCTTCTTATTAAATTTTTAGTCACATAAAAGGAACTATTACATGCGTAGTTATACAAACTTTCTAAATTAAGAAAATAGAACAAATGTAAATGATATTATTGGCCATAGTAAAAAAGTTTTAAAAGCTTCTTGTAAATCTCTGATAACAATCTATATCAGAAAATTCTCTCCCTTTCCTCCCTTTTTCTCCTTATTTTATGCTTATTCTTGCTTATTCTTCTTACACCTATGATTTGAACCCATATTTATAGCATATGAGTGGCTCAAGATTGCGTATATGATTCAATCCCAATGGTCTAACTAAACTCTAACTTAACTGGAAGTGTCTAACAAAAGATATCTTTTAGATCTAAAATGGTTAGCCTCTCTACAAGTTCATTGGCTGAAATAGATACACATGGCATTTCCCAATGTGAAACATGTGAGGACACTTGGCAACATCCACTAGTCTTAACAAGTGACATATGGTGGCTTTTGCTTGTCTATAAAAGCTTTAGATACCTTTTGAGAGTCCTACAGAAGATGACACATGGCAGCTTCTAGTGAGCTTTAGAAACACTATAGAAACATTTGAGACTCATTTAGATTCACATGGATGAAGACACTTGGCATGCTCTACATACTTTAGCACTCACCTGGGGCCCACCATGGTCTTTTCTCAATAACAAAAGAAAAGGAAGAAACTGTAGATGTTGACACTTGGCAGTCTCCACCGAGCTTTAACAAGGGACACATGGCACTTTTCACTACATTTAGAGAAACATATTAAAACCTTCCATAGTTTCCACTTGGTGCCCTCCATGAGACTCTAAGAGAAGCTTATTGAAAGAAGATTTTGAAACTTATAAGAAACTAAAACATGGATGCCGACACTTGTTGAGCTCCCCAAGTATATAATAGGACATGTGGCATGTTCCATACAACTTATAAAAATTATAATGTGTCTCATCTAATGACACTTGGCACGTTTCGTGTGACTTTGAGACTTAGAAAAAACTTAGGCAAAATGAAAACCCACACTCGTACTCTATGTCAAAACCCTCACTACCTTGAAACTGAAATGCACAGGGTCAAACACTCGAGTGCACAACTAAAACTTAAAACAAAATGTAGAGTATTTTACTCTACATAACACACTAAAGACCACTATGGCAGCACAAAGTCTCTCCATAGTTATCTTCAGGACACCTTCTTGATTACTTCCACTAGTTTTGCTTGTTAAATTAAATGGTCAAGAATACTTCTAAGAAATAGACATAAGAACAATTTCCTAAATAACACAAGCTATTCCAACACAAAGTCTAAAAGGTCACTTGTTTTCTCATTCAAATATAGAAATATGATTAACAATCTAAGCTCAAAGTCTCAAGAAATGCCTTTCAATTTGGGCAAAGTTTTGCTTCTATAACAGAGAGATATTTATAAAATGGGAGATTACAATATATAGCATTCCAAGAAAGACTTGGGTGCTTGTTTTTAGGAAAATGGACCATGCTAAATTGAATGCCTTAAATATCTGTGAAAGGGCCATGTTGGAACAGGTCATTAGTCTTGACTTTGGCATTCTGAATCATCTCAAATGTCTCCTCCTAAGCATGGGTCATTTGGTCTTCTTTATGGCACTTACACAATTGTCCATTCATCTTTACTTAATGCAAAAAAATAGGCTACATCTTTGAATGCTCATGCTCTCTGATGTCCAACTGGTGGACTATTTCACCTACTAGAAATAACTCTCCTATAGATATTTCTAGATTTCCTATAGTTGTTCTCTCTTTCCTTTCCATGTTTTGTCCTTCCTTGGCAATCTGAGCTCTTAAGGCTATCTTCTCACTTTTAACTAGATTTTTTGGCTCCTTCTTTGGCCAGTCATTGAGTTTGTTCTCAAGTGTGTATCTTTGAAAATTAATAGATATTTCATTACCCTATATTTTATGTTCATGGAGATGTCACTGATCACTTAGTTACTTGAACCACTTTAAACCTTGAACCTTTGGAATGCATCAGTTCAATGGTTTAATGGTTCAAAGTGGTTCAATGGTTAGCAGTTCAATGTTTCTTGCAAAGGGCCGTGTTCACTTAGTCCTTTTTATGAGTTCAATGTATTTGTTGAACCAATCATTTGATCCATTTGCTTGTAATATTCTTCTAGAATCTTCTACTTTGAACATCTTCTAGAATCTTCCCTTCAAACCTTTGAAACTCTTCAAAGACTTCTTTTCTTTAAGTCCGTTGAAATCATTGAACCTTTGAACTTGCTAGAGTCTTCAAACTTTCTAGATCCTTTGAAGCACTTAACTCCTTTTGAACCTTTGAACCACTTTGAAATTTAAACTACTGAAATTTCAAGGTTTAATGGTTCATTGGTTCAATGGTTCATTCCACTTGTTTGAAGCCTCCCGATGGACCTTTGATTAAATCTCTGCATTGAACTAGCCTTGAAATTGCCTAAGTGTTGGAACTTCTTTCTAAGAAAGCCTACCTATTAAACTTGTGAGTTCTTTAGCTGAGAAGACTTGAATAATTGAATAATTTGAATACTCAGAACATTTTTGAGAAGGGAAGAGATAATTTTGGCCTTCAAGACCAAAATAGTCGATATGTTGTCCCCAAAAAAAAAGTGACAGATTTTGGGAATAACATACACCATATGGATAATCAAACGATCATCACATGCATCTTTGGAGTTGATTTTTAGATGTATGTTTCTTTACCAACACCAAATGCTTATTTTGACAAACACAAGTTGGTTTCATGAAATTAGGATATTATAATGGAAAAGGTGTTGATTTCATGGCTTCTCCCCAAGGAAACCATGACATTCAAGGGTAAGAATCCTAAGAATCCCACTCCTTTCAACAAGTTTAGGATGGGAGTATGGATTGGCATGACATTGATCAACATATTATATGGTATGCCCAACATCCATTTCCTCAATTTGGACTGGGTACCATTATTGCACATGATGCTGACTAGTGATGTAGCATTTTCCTTGGGTGAGATTATAAGTTACCAATTAATAGAGTATGTCATTCATAAGGATAATCATCCCACTCTGATTAGCGATTTATATATGATGTCATATCATTTGGATTTTATCATGGGAATAATGTATAAAGTCCTTACTGAACTATGGATCCTAGCCACTGACTGCATTAAGAACTAAATTTGTGATCATTTCTAATTTATGCATATCTATTATTATACCAAGAACATGGTGAGGATTACTAAAGATTTTTATCCTCAAGTCTAGTAAGTAATCCATGGGTCTTCAATGCCTAGAGTCAAAGTAAGCATTATAAAGACACTATCTTTAAAGGGTGATTATTTTTTGTATCTTGATTACACTATCATCATGATCTATGGACATAGGTTCATTCCATATTTCTCCCAAAATATGCACTCGACAAATTTATTGAGAAATAAATTGCTAGTTGGAGCATAGAGGACCTGATCAAAATAACAAGAGAACATTTTATGGCCATAATATGGTTATTTGTAGGATGGTTTACATAATGAGAAAACACTTTGGAGATGTGAGTGGAAAAAGGAAAAGTTACCATTTACCCATAGTACCACATAGGGACTAGTATCTACATGGATAAATATAAAAACATAATCTAGGCCTTGGTATACTTTACTAACACATACATTATGATTATGACTTCTTGTTCATGAATACACAAAATGATGATGAAGTCTTAGAAAGGGAAATGGTTTTTGGTTTAAAAGAGGATCATCTAAGGGTGATCCAATAAGAACGTTCAATCACTATTAAGAAATTTCATAATAGGATGCCACTCTTTGTAGGATAGACATCCTTAGACTTTTGGAAAGATCATATCACAAAGCAGTCTAAGGAACAAGGAGTTTCATCATAGAAGCTTATTGTTAAATTAAAGGATATTAAGAAAGAACTAGGGGTA
>JARHVA010009779.1:170000-175000 GCA_037957365.1 Torreya grandis | reverse complement strand
CATCCTAGACTAATTGACCATGTCTAACTATGTGTTTGAAATAGTTGCTAGCAACAAGCATAGGTTTTGAAATCACTTATCCATTTAGGAACTATTGACCATATTTGGCGCACATACCAATCATGTTCCTAGTGGCTAATAGTTCTAATGTAGAGAAAAAGGTAGAGTTCTTGATTAACCAAATGATCAAAATGGATTGGACAAGCTCTAGATGGAATGAGTAGAATAGAGAAATCATGAATCTCATAAATCTTTTGAAACACTTTAAGTTAACTTAAAGTTTAATTTATCAATTTCTAAGGATAGGTCTAGAGCTATATAGACTCTGTGGAGGATCAAAAATTCTTGGGAAGAGTATGGGAGTGCATGGTATTCATTTGGTCCACTCATTCCATATAGAGCCTATCTAGACTTTTGCCTCTAGTGGTAAAAAGGTAGAGTGATCATTTTGATGATGATATATCTCACACATGTGGATGAGTCAAAGAGAGTTGGTCACATGGGTTTATTCACACTCATCCCAGGCTTAAATGTGCCAAGTTTTAGCTTTGGAATTGTAAGATAGTGAAAGATATGCATAGGAAAAATTGGATCCTAATGTAAAATTTGCTAAGTTTCCATACTTAGCCATTTCAAACCAGACCATCATCAAGATATCATGTAGGATCAAATGAACTAGTCAACTTCAAAAATTTTCCAAAACATGTATACAGCTCAAATAACTAGTGGATCAAAAGGGTTTATTCTTTTCAACATTAGGTCCATTCTCTGCAAATTTGGTGTTCCCATGATATTTGTGCTTCAAATTATGAAATTGAAAATTTGGTTAAAAAATTAGTAGACATCTACACAAACATCATTTTTAAGATGCATAAAATGACTATCTGGATCTAAAATCCTTGGTAAGAACTTGAAAAAGAACATGTAGCTGATAAGTGTCAAGTGTGTAGGAGCTCAATTAATTCAAATCGTCAACAAATACTAGGGACCAATGAGAAATCAAGCTTGAGGTAGTGGGTCCCAAAGATCTATGGTTTATGCTTAATTAGATCTCAAAATATAATGGAATAAAATAAAGTCAAATGGGTCAATAATATGAGGTGGTTTTCATATCCAATATCAAGGGAATGAGCTGGGAGGTTTGACAAAAGTTGATAAAGATAAAAAAGACCTAACTTGATAGGTAAAGCTAAAGAACCTAAATTTAAGCCTAACTCAAGTTGGAAAAAGTAAAGGAAAGGAGCTTGATGAAGGCTCAAATAACACTTGGCATTAAATAGAGTGCCATCTATATGTGAAACTATAGGAAAACCAATATACTTAGATTGGTTTTCACCTATAGTCTTTTTAGTCCAGGATCCATGGCACATAGTAGATATATGATTAATGAGAAGATCATCCCAAGTCATGTCCTTGAAAACCACCATTTAGAGAGGACATGACATGTTTTCGGTAGTTTGAATATATGAATAATTTGTCCCCATAATGAAATCTAGTAGAAGATCCAAAGTAATAAGACTTGGGGATTTGGAAAGTAGTTGGGGGTTTTAATTTTAACAGGAACATGACTTGCCATTTTTGGAAAACTCTTATCTTCTAGTATAGATTATTCAACCAATAAAATGATTTGAAGACTATTTGGGCAAATCATGAATATATTGATCATAATAATCTATTCTAATTAGACCAAAATCCTAGTGAAACATATCTTAAAGATAACAACTCATTGATTATCACGAACAACATTCTTCCCCTTCTCTCTCTCCTCTACCCCTTCTCTTATATTATCCCTTTCTTTCCATACTACAAGGGGTTCTTAGATTTTAGATTTTTTATATTTTTGAGAGATGGGACATTATTTGAGATACTATAAAGTATGCTTATCTTGATTAGGCTTGATCCTATCAAGCATTTATAATAACTACTTCTTAATGCAATGAGACTTTCTTTACCTATCTTCTACCTTAAATATATGTTTGACAAGATGTGCACTATGGCATTGTGTGAAGGATAATATTCCTCATCTATGAACCTTTATAAATTTATTTAGGGATTTTTTAATTCTATTTATATGTGTATATTAGTGTTCTATTATGAACCTCTTCTATAAAATACTTATGTAAATTAGCTTGATCTTAAGGTTGTGTAAGCTAGCATCATCCTCTACTGGTATAGTGTGGGTTCAAGCTTATAGGAGTTTTCCTATTAAGTTTGGCATATCACCTAGTTAAATTTTTTAATATCCCTTACTCTTTTTCTAACCCTTTTCCCCATGAAGCATTAGGCTTAGTTTTATTTTTAGGTGAGCATCAAAGAGGAAGTTGGCCTACTCTAGAGGTTCAGCACCAACATAGGTGACCCACAACTTAGGGATGTACCAATATTATATATTAGTTGTAGAGAGAATTAAAACCCTCTCCAAAGGTGTTAATTTATCCTATAATAAGAAACAACTAGTTAAGTTATTCTTGAATCCATAGAAAATTTATTTTTTGCTCTACCCTTCCCTCCTTTTTTGAGTTTATTTTTTATACATACCCACTCTAGATTAGTAATCATCCATCCAAAAAATCATATATATTTTTACTTCCTTTTGAAAGACAACCACTCCATCCAAAAACCTTGTTAAAAACTTGCATGGCTTACATGTTATTTCATCAATTGGTTGTTAATACCACATACCTCCAACTCATGCCCTAGAGTTGAGTTCATCTCCATTAAGATCTTAAAATGTTAGACGCTACCTCATTATGAGATTGGTATGGTTAAAACCCTCATCAACGCACTCTTTCTTGTGATAGAAAGAGGGCCACTACCTTTGATACAATAGGTTAGTTTCTACATAGAGTTACACTAGAGTCACATTGGAGAGTGACCAAATCTAATTCCTAAGATGGTCTTCTAGTCTCACTCTTTTCAAATCATATGAGACCTAGAGTTGTGTCAACTATCCCTAAAAAACCTAAGACTCCTGATCCAGTAAGAATCCCTTACCCTGTTAATCATATAATGGCTCAACCACCCTAATTATTTGGATCTACTATTACCATCCTAATAGATGTGCATGATTTACCTAGGAATCCTAAAAAGTACCTATCATCTTTCTCTCCTTTAAGAGCAAGGAAAACATGGGAACATACAAATTTTTCTATATCTACTTTGAGATTAATGAATGTTATCAATGAGGATTTTTCATGCATGTTATTCCATTTTACACTAATGGATGTTTATTATGATTGGTATCTAAATATAATGGAAAATTCCATCACTATTTGGGATTCATGTCAAGTAGATTTTCTAGCACAATTTGGATAGATCACCAACCCTAGTTTGATATACTTCACTAGCATGAAGAGGGAGCATAATGATATAATCCATGCTTTTAATGTAAGGTTTTAAAATATTTATACATGTTTAAACCAAAGGTATAAAACAAAAGAAGAATTAGCATTAGAGATGTACAAAAAATTCTCTTGATCCAATCACTACAGTGTTCCTAAGAAGAGCAGCTACTCCTACCAACTTAGCATTATCATATAAAGAGGACATCAAAACTAATAATAAACTCAAAACCTAGGTGCTTGGAATACTTAATATCAATAATGACTTCCCAACCTTAAATCTAGTACCACATGTGAATCAAAAAAATTAGGCATTCAATTAGAACCAATTATACACAATGCCTCTTTTGTCATATATAACACAGCCAAATTACAGTTTCTTGAATGACCATGCATAAGGAAATGATTACCAATAAAATCAAAAATTGGACACATCCTCTACTATTGTTCTCTAAGGTGCTAAGTCTACAAATTTAGAGTTGGATTATATTCAAAAGATGGTTCAAAATCTAACCGATGAATTCCTTGATATGCAAATAGATATGGGGAATGCTAATGACCCAAGTGGTAATTATAATTTTGGATTCTAAAGAAACAACAAGCTATTCAATAGGCCTATAAATAACATAGACCAGCATATCAAGCTTTCAAAAATCAACATGGAAAAGATAGATCTACCTAATTAGTGAAAAATCCATAACAATTTCCAACATAGTGAGCTTGATTATATTGAATTTTGTGTATCACCAAAAATATTTCAAAGAGAAGTAGTAAGGTAGGACCAGATACATAATCCACCAAAATCCCACTAAGATCTTGGCCCTTCAAGCACTTCCATGTTTTTTGAGACATGAGTTTCCATTTTTAAGTGAATATGACAATGTACCATATGACAACACTGATGATATTCATGCCTTCCACCAATTCCAAAAGATTGGTTACATTATAAATAATAGGCAACCATTCAAAATTTCTATTCTTCCAAACAACACATCCATTCTACCCAATCCTAAAGTTGATAACAATCCACCTCCCCCAAGAGGGAATGATTAGCTTTAGAATAAGGAAGAACAGGGCAAAGGAGGATACAACATATTTTAAGACATGAAAAAAATCAAAATAAATATTACTCTTTAAGAGTTAGATCAGATCACTAAACATAAAGAGCTGTTATGGAAATCTATTGTAGGGAAGGCCACTGTGGAAAGGACATAAGCATTTGTAAATTAAAAAAAAGTTGTTGACACTAATGTCATCTATAAAATCAAGCCATAAATTCCACCCTTTTTTTTAACTATTAGAGCATTTGGTAAGAATATTCATAAAATTTTAGTTGATTCTAGAGCCTCAAAAACTATTATTCCTTCTTCCATATGTCAAAATCTTGGTCTAATTCTAAGCACTTCAAAGATAATAATTTCCCAATTGGATAAAACAATAATACTAGTAGTTGAGTAATTGATGAGTGTACATATCCAAGTAGTGTTTGAACCATGATTCTAGATGACCATTGGTATCCTTGTCATAGATATACTTGAAGGTTATGGACTGTTGTTGAGTAAAGATTAGTCCAAAATGCTTAATGGGTATCTCTTTATAGACATCTCTCACATCTGGATACCATGGTGAGGCATTGAAAATAAAATCTAAATTGATAGT
>JARHVA010009779.1:60000-165000 GCA_037957365.1 Torreya grandis | reverse complement strand
TATAATTTTAATATTTTTCTATGGAATAGTTCATGTTTGATTTGAGATTACTAATTGAAGTTTTGGGTTCTCAAATACTCAAGAGTATTTCCCCTATAAGTTACCATTTTTTGAACCCAACACCCCCCTTTTATTTTTGAAGAAATGCAGACCCACTTTTTTTAGATTTTGGCCTTGTTTGTTGAGCCTTTCTTCTATATTTTTGTGCAAATTATTGAAAGTTTTTATCCCTAATATTTATACTTAGAATAAAAAAACATGGTATTATGTATTTTATGTACTAACTCTATTAATGCCTTTTTAGGAGTTTTTTGAACTATGTAGGTTTTTTGGGACTTAGTTTATTTGATGAAATTATTTAGAAACTTATTCATCATGCCTTTTATTCAAGCTTTTTATTCAAACATTTTGTTTGATAGATTTGGTCTTCAAGTTTTTTATATTAGTTTTATTCTAGAATCTTATTCGGCATTTGTTCATTAGAATTTATGAAGAAGACTTATTTGGTATTTGTGTATCAGGAGTTTTTTGGGACTTTTTGGGTCTTTAAAACTTTTTTCTTAATAGATTTGGTCGTCATAGTTTTTATAGTGGAAATTTTATCTAAAACAATTATTCCAAAATGACTTATCTTTTATCATAAATTAGATCTTTAAATTTTATATTCATATATTTCGTCTAATGAATTTTTGGTCTTTATGCCTTTTTTATCGAACAAATTTTTCAATGGAACATAATCCTTATATACACTTTGGAAATTTCAATCTTTGGCCTTTTGTTTGGGTATTTTGTTTAGACATTTAGACTGACCAATTTTAGTCTTCAAGCTTTTTGTTTGGGCTTTGTGTTTAAAGGATTTGTGTAGATATTTTGTAAAGCTTGATCCTAAGAAAAACCCAATTCTTGACTCCCAAATGCTAAAGGATTACTATAGTTTACTAATAAAGAAAAATACTTCTTAATATGTGCCAACGCTACCCACCAACTAAAATAATGAGAGATTTGAGCTCTGCAAAAAATACAAAATAGGTGAATTGAAAATCAATGCTAATATATATATGAGACATGTAACCATTGAAGTCTTCATTTCTTGAAAAATAAATGAAATCAAGCTCAATTGTTATCTTACATGAGAAAATACCTAGCTACCTCCGTGATTATTGCAAGGGAACTAGTAACTAGCATAAAGGAGAATTATTCACTAAGCATAAGCATAGAAGAAGACTATAAGCACTTTAAATTCCATGTAATAGTAATGGCATCTTCATCGAAACCATTTAGGGGAGCACTACCACCATCACTATTTTCTATTAAGGATTCTATATAATTCACAAATACAGTCTTTGATGTCACCATTTACAATAATAGGTATGTGAATTACTCTAAATTATGGATGTTATCAATTTTATTGATATATTTTCATTAGATGGAAATATATTTTCCTCTAAGTGAATATTCATCATAGACTTAATAGCATTTAAGAGGCAAGGATTGCATTCAGCTGTGGCCAAGCCTGAGGTGATGATATGCATAGATCTCCTCTAAGACCTATTCTTTGCAAGCAAAGTTATGAAATATGATTGTATACACCATATGTATATTCAAATGGTCATTGCATGAATCTCTGGAGTATATTTTTAGAGGTATTTATCCTTACCAACACTAGATGCTTATTTTGCCAAACATAGGTTTGTTTTATTGAATCAAGATAATAAAATGAAAAATGTGTTGACTTCATGGCTTCTCCCCAAGGAACCCATGACATTCAAGGGTAAGAATCTCACACCTATCAAAAAGTTCAGGATGGTAGTGTAGATTAACATGGTGATAATTAAAAAAATATATGGTATGCCTAACATCCATATCCTTAAATAGACTAGGTATCATTGTTCCACATGATGCTGACCAGTGATGCGGTGTTTGCCCTGGGTGAGATTATAAGCTACCAACTAAGAGAACAGGTCATTCATAAGGATAGGTGGCCCACTCTAGTGGGGAATTTATATATGATGTCATAACTTTTGGATCTTGTTATAAGAATAATGTATAAATTCCTCAGTGAGTTATGGAGCTCAACCATTGACTACATCAAGAATCAAATTTGTGATCATTTTTAATTTCTACATATCTATGTTTATTCCAAGAACATGATGAAGATTGTTGAGGATGTTTATCATCACGTATATCAAGAAATTCATGGGTATTTAATGCCCAAAGTCAAATAAAGCATTTTAAAGACACTATATTCAAAGAGGTATTATTTTTTATTTCTTGATTACACTATCAACATGCTCTATGTACACAAGGTTCATCCCCTATGTCTCCCAAAATCCATACCTAAAAATTGATTGATCAAGAAATTGATTTCCAACTATGGTGGAGCATATAGGACTTGATCAAAAATAACAATAGAAAATTCTATGGCCATCATATGGTTATTGGTAGGATGGTTTACACAATGAAAAAACACTTTAGAGACATGGGTGGAAAAAGGAAAAGTTACCATTTTCCCATAGTACCACATAGGGACTAGGATCCACATGACTATATACAAAAACATACTTAGGGCCTAAGTATCCCTTACCAACACATCCATTATGATTATGACTTATTATTAATGAATTCACATAATGATGTTGAGGTCTTGGAAAGGGTAATGGTTGCTAGTTCAAAATAGGATCATCTAAGGGTGATACAACAATAACCTTCAATCACTATTATAGAATTTCATAATAGGATGCCACTCTTTATAAGATGGACATCCTCATACTTTTAGAAGGACCAGGCCACAAATTAGTCCAAGGAATAAAGAGATCCATCACAAGAGCTTCTTATCAAGTTGAAGGCTATTAAGAAAGAACCAAGGGTAAGTAAACCTAGCCCTAAGGGATCTTTGAAGGACCCCATTAATTTAGATTCCTCTAATGAGGAAGGATAAGGAAAGGAACTCCCAATTTCTAGTTCCATTGAAACACCTACAACTACCCCCCAAATATAATAATCTAAATCTTCATGGGTATCCATAGATGATTCAACTACCTTAGTCTAGTAGGGATGCTCCTCATAGAATTAGACTACCATCTACTACAAGAGGAAGCCTAGGACTCCCCCATCAGGTAATCCTATAATAAAGAAATCTCAAAGTTTTTTTTGTCATGAATCAATAAGAAATGGAGGAAGAAGAATAATATTCTGATGAAGAAGTAGAGTTAGATAAAATGAAGGTTTTGAGCATTGAGGATGCTAAGGGGAAATCACTGATTGTGGAGGACACCATAGGTACTAAGGTTTTAGAGATCACTTCCTTGCTCTCTTCCTCTATTCCCATTTTTGGTTTTATATAAATTTAGTCTATCTTGAAAATTCCTAAGGTGGAATTTGTCACTTCCACCTCTAATGATCTATTCAACTCCTCCTCTTTCATGCATTTCCCCATACTTACACCAAAATTTAAGAAGGATGCCACCATTATTTCTTTTCCTTCCACCACCATTGGTCCATCTTCCACTACCATACCATCCACTTCCATCATGGAAAATTATAGTATTCCTTTTATCACTACCATAGTCAGATCATTGAAGAGGAAATGGGCATCTAAGAAGGTTGAGACTACCATGGCCACTCCCCAGTTTCATGTCTAATCTACCCAAATCACTCTCCCCATGCCATCCACCACTTCATCACAAGATAACATTATCAAAAGTGAAATCAAGAGAAATAAGGTAAATAAATAAATGATCATAGTGCATACACTCCGCAAATATGGAGGTTTGGATTGGTCTAAGATTATTTGGCCTTCCTTGCCTGACACCATTATCAAGGCAGTAAAGAAATAACAACTAGCTGAGGAGGTTGAAGAAGAAGTTGTGGTTAAAACCATAAATAAAATAGACTTAAATGAGTTAAAAATTACTCCATAGGCCATTAAATTAAGGGCCAAGACTTCTCAATTTCTTAGCTTCAAAATAATTGAGCTCTCCTCTATTACAACTTTGTTCGACAAATCATCTAGGAGTATTTAAAGGGTGAGGAAGAGAAATATAGAAGATGAAAATAGTAGTGAATTTATTTTTGAAGAGATTAAAGAGATATTATACTTGATGAAATATAGAAAAAAATAGGAGAAACCCACATATAATGAAGACTTTAGATCTCTGATCGAGGCATAAGAGGATGCCATGGTGGTAATCCATGAACGCACAGAGCTAGCTAGGCAGGAATTGGATGAAAAATTAGAATAATTTAAATAGGAAAAAAAGACTTTGCATATCCCAAATGGAAATGAATATAAGGTCTAAGAGGTAGAATCCAAGTGTTACAATTATTTAGAAGCATGTTAAGTTGTGGGACTAAAAGCTTCACTGATGTAAATGGAGGAGGTTACTGAGTGTCAGAGCAACTGACATCAGTTTGATCAACTGATGTCTGTCATCTTTAGTGTATGCAGTAACCGACATCGGTTATGGGTCAGTTGACATTAGTCAGATAGGAATTGACATCGGCAACCTCTGTGTGTGTATGCATTTGCATGCACTTCCAAAACTGGTCTAATGTTAGACAGACCATTAGTTTTCATGTAAAAGACTAATTTTAGTCTTGAGTCTATGTTTCTAATTATTGTAATTGGGAAGTCTAATTATTTTTTGTATGGGATCTATTTAAGAGACCCATGGGGCTGTATTATAAAGTGTGAAGGATCAAAAGGACTTGTCAAGGACAAGAACAAGGGTTCTTCCAGGTGTGTAAGATTAGTTGATCTATAGGTAGCAAGATTAGGGGAGATCTACATGGTAAGTAAGATTAGTTGATTTACAGGTGTGCAAGATCAAAGGAGATCTACTTGGAGTGCTTGGAGTACTTGGTGGACTGGAAGTAGGCAACAATGGTTGAGTTGATTGTCACTTACTGGTGGAGGGAACAACTCTGTGTTTGAGTTGGTTTGTAATTGAGAGAGATAACTCTTGAGGGAGAATTACTGTACACCTAAGAGGTGTGGAAAGAGTGAGATTTCTTCATTTTATTTCCTTCTGGAAGAGTGTTAATACAAGATTGTATTGTCTCTCATATTCTATGTTGTTTATCAATTTTAGTTACATATTACTTCTAGTTAAATTTTGTGTTTAGTTGCTTATACAAAGGTAATCAATTGTGATTTTAATCCTAACATGTGGTATCAAAGCCTGGTTCAGAGCAGGTTAGTGTTTGTTGATTACAGGTCACTCACAGGGGTTTCTATTTGAGTGGGAGTAAAGCAATAACAAAAGAAAGTAAGCTAAGAATGGAGGAATTCAATGGCAAGAATTATCAATTATGGAGGATGTAGATAAAAGATTATCTATATCAGAAAGATCTATACTTACCATTCGGTGGGGTTACATGCAAGCCCACAAATATGAAAGATGAAGAATGGAATGTTCTTGATCAGAAGGCTCTGGGATCTATAAGGTTGAGCATGGCATCATTTGTGATTTCTAGCTTATCACAAGCAAAGACAATGGTAGAGTTAATGGAATCTTTGGCAAATCTATATGAAAAACCCTCAGCTTCGAATAAGGTATTTATTATGAAGCAATTATTTAATTTACAAATACAGGAAGGTGGATCAATACATAGTCATCTTAGTCATTTCCATGGATTAGTAAATCAGTTAGTTTCAGTCAATATAGATTTTGATGATGAAATTAAGGCTCTCTTAATCTTATGCTCTTTACCTAAAAGTTGGGATAGTTTGGTAATGGTAGTTAGTAATACTGTGTCTGCTTTAAATATCTTGAAAGTTGATGATGTTGTTAGTGTAATCTTGAATGAAGAAATTTGTAGGAAAAGCACATGGGAATCATCAGGTAATGATTTAAGTGTTGAAAGTAGGGGAAGGCAAAGAGAGAAGAGCAAGCAAGGGAAATCAAGGTCAAAGATAGGCAGGAGATCTAGATCCAAGTATGGCAGTATAATTTGCTAGAATTGTGGAAAGAAAGGGCATGTAAAGAAACATTGTTGGTTGAAAGAAGATCAACATTAAGGAAATGAAGAAGCAAAATATGTAGGTATTGTTGCACAAGATGCTCTTGTATGTTCCTTGGATAAAGTGGAATCTTGGGTTTTAGATTTTGGTGCCTCTTTCCATGCAAACCCAAATAGAGAATTTTTTCATGATTATGTCCATGGAGACTTTGGAAAAATTTATTTAGGGGATGGTAAGACTTGTCAAATGGTTGGCAAAGGGGAAGTGTAGCTGAAATTGCAGAATGGCAACACATGGGTGTTGAAGGATGTCATGCATGTCCCAGTCTTGAAGTAGAATTTGATTTCTATAGGAAAGTTGGGTGATGAGGGATGCACAGTAACTCTCATAGTGGAATCTTGGATAGTTTCTAAGAGTGCACTTGTTTTAGCAAGAGGTAAGAAAGTAGGTACACTTTATCTATCTACTTGTATAACTGATTCTCCTTCTATTTTATCTACTTCAGATGTAGATTCAAAGATGTGGCTCTATAGGCTTGGTCACATGAGTGAGAAGGAAATGGATGTTCTTAAGTCAAATGGTAAGCTTTCAGGTTTGAAAAACATAGATCAAGATTTATATAAGCAACAGAGGAAAGTGAGGTTTCTTGAAACTGGGTCAACAAAGAAGGGAGCTTCTATTGGAGGATCACAATATTGTATAAAGAGGAAATTTGATGTTTTTGACAATGATAAGAATAGGAAAGCCTTGGTTTTCAAGGAAAATATGATGGATAGAGATCATCTGAATATGTTGAATAATTCTGAGTAGGGTAGTGTTGATTTGGACAAGGTTATGATCCAAAATGAGCTCACAGGTAAAAATCATCACTCACAAGAAAACATAATTACTAACGTCAGTCAGGTGAGAACTAACATCAAACAGGTAGGAACTAACATCGGTCATGTGCAAACCAAAGTTGGTGATGTTAGGCAAGTGGACACTGACATCGATCAGGGAACTGACGTCGGTGATTAGGAGGAATCGACATCAGTTGGGTGCAGACCAAGGTTGGCCAGAGGTGACCAACATCAATCACTATTAAAATGGATTTTGGGTGGACAACAAGCTATCAAGGAGTCTCAAACACTCATTTAGAGGACTGAAAGGGTAAGTAAGCCTCAAATTCATTATTCCCCTTCTTTACACTACTTGTTGCTCACTGATGGTCAAGAACTAGGAAGTTTTGAAGAGGTAATGTAGGTAGAATCTAAGAAATAGTGGGAGCATGGCATGAATGAGGAAATTGATTCCTTAGAAGAGAACCAAATGGGAGATTTGGTAGAGTTGCCAGCTGGGGTGAAAGCACTGAAAGATGAATAGATTCCCAGGTTAAAGAAAGGAGAGAATGGATAGGTGAGATAGAAGGCCAGGGTATATGGTCTTGAGCAGGCTCCAAGACAGTGTTTAAGGTTTGACAAGTGTATGACAAAGCATGGCTTTAGTTAATGTCAATGTGACCATTGTGTTTATTTTACCAAGTTGGATAATGGTCACGACATTATCTTGTTACTGTATGTAGTGTATATGCTTGTTGCAGGGTCACACATGTAGGGATTTTTTAAGCTAAAGGTAAAATTAGCTCATAGGTGTGCCAGGAAGGATTTAGGAGGAGCAAAGAAAATCCTTGGCATGAGTATTTCTAGAGACAGGTAAAGTCACAGGTTGATTTTGTCTCCAGAGGATTATGTGAATAAGGTAGTGGAGAGGTTCAATATGTAAGATGCAAAACCGGTTAGCACACCTATGGTTAGATAGTTCATAGAACAATGTATTGAATCACATGATGAGGTTGAGTACATGAGTACTAGACCTGATATTACCCAAGAAGTGGGAGTTTTTAGCAAGTTAATAGCCAATTTAAGAAAGGAGCATTGGAAAGCAGTTCAGTGGATTCTCAAGTATCCGAGAGGGACCAGCAGTAGGTATACATGCTATGCAAGGTCAAGCACTTCTCTACATGGGTATGTAGATTCAGCTATGGCAGGTTACTTGGATGATAGGAGAAGCACCATAGGATATGTGTTCACTATTGGTGGTATAGTGGTTAGCTAGATTTCTGAGATGCAGAAGGTTATTGCAGTCATAGTGGCTAACAAGGATAAGAACCCTATGATAATGTTAACAAAGCTGGGAACAAAGGAGAAGTTGAATCTTCATTCAACTTCTATTGGTATTTAAGATTAAACTTAAAGAGGGATACAAGCCAAGAAATAAAATTAGATGATGTACATGTACAGATATAGGTATAGCTATTTATATCCAAGTAGGAGATTGTTAAGTTGTGGAGCTAAAAGCTTCACTAATGCAAATAGAGGAGGTTGCTGAGTGTCAGAGTAGTCAACATTGGTCTGATCAACTGACGTCAGTCATCTTTAGTGTACGTAGTAACTGACATCGGTTATGGGTCGGCTGACATCAGTCAAACAGGAACTGACATCGATAACCTCTGTGTATGTGTGTTTGCATGTGCTTCTAGAACTGGTCTAATTTTAGACAGATAGTTAGTTTGCATGTAAAAGACTAATTTTAGTCTTGAGTCTGCATTTCTAATTATTGTAATTGGGAATTCTAATTATTGTTTGTATGGGATCTATTTAAGAGACCCATGGGGCTATGTTGTAAAGTGTGAAGGATCAAAAGGACTTGTCAAGGACAAGAACAAGGGTTCTTCTAGGTGTGTAAGATCAGTTGATCTATAGGTAGTAAGATTAGAGGAGATCTACATGGTAGGTAAGATAATTTTATTTGTAGGTGTGCAAGATCAAAAGAGATCTACTTGGAGTACTTGGAGTACTTGGTGAACTGGAAGTAGGCAACAATGGTTGAGTTGATTATCACTTACTGGTGGAGAGAACAACCTATGTTTGAATTGGTTTGTAATTGAGAGAGAGAACTCTTGAGGGAGAATTACTGTACACCCAAGAGGTGTGGGAAGAGTGAGATTTCTTCATTGTATTTCCTTCTGGAAGAGTGTTAATATAAGATTGTATTGTCTCTCATATTTTGTGCTGTTTCTAAATTCTAGTTACATATTACTTCTAGTTAAATTCCATGTTTAGTTGCTTATACAAAGGTAATCAATTTTACTCTTAATCCTAACAAAGCATTAGAGTATATGTGGGTTGATTTTGACAACCATGTTACTATACTCATGAATTGTTTAACTCCTTAAAATTTGATAGAAAAAATTTGAAAATGATAATTATTTATATAACTAATAAGGCTTATATCCATTTGGATATCATGACACCACTTAAGGAATCCAATGCACTCAACTTGGTGGTTATCAGGATAGAAGAGGCTAGGGAATGGTTGATAATAGTTAGGGATTTACTCCCTAAGTATCAAGAGCATGAGGCCCTCATTCTTCAAATTTTGAATGATTTGAAATTGTCCAAAGTGAAATATGCTACAAGGAAATTGATAAATAAGATTAAATTCAATCATATAATTTAAGAGGCCACAAAAAAATTCAAACAAAGTCTATAAGGACTACCATGGAAGGACATAGAGGTCAAGTTAAGCTTTGATAGAAAGAAAGTGACTGAAGTTGAGATCTTTAAGATCAACATCCAGATGAATAAGGTAGAGCATGTAAATATCTTAGGATAAGTCAGAAAGGTTCATAGGCCCCCTCTTTTGTATTTGGACATAATTTGGAAATAATATGAAGTGTTACATAAGTGTTGGCTTGAAATAGAGGCAAAGAAAAGTAAACTCAAGATGCTACTTCTAGCTCCACATCGACAACCATAGCCACAATGCAGACTAAAGTCCATGTACCCATTCAGACATCAAGATAGCCACGAAGGGCCCATTTTTTTACATGTAAATTTTTATAATAATGTATAATTATATATTTATATTTTTCTTATAGTTTTAACCATATTGTAAAGTTTCCTAAATCATTTTTTAAACATGCACACACTGCATGATTATTTTAAAGGCAAACTTAAGTTATTATCAACTATAAGATAACTCTATATGGTTCTCAAACCTAAAGATATAACTATGACATGTAATGAATCTTGCATGTACTTATAGGATGAGATGAACCCTTTCCCAAGTTTATTTAAACACTTGTAACCCATATTTTTAAAAGGTCAATATATTTTTGATATACAAGAGCAAAACAATTTCGGTTGTCAACTCATGTGTTTAGGTATCTTGTTTCCAATGTTTGTGTAATTAGGCTTATTTTTTTGGTTGTATGAATTAATAACTCCTAGTGTGAATTTTTTTTGAAGGAGTTATTTATTGTCTTGATTGATATGTTAGTCTTAGATGTGTAACAACTATTGAAAGATTAGTAAATTACATTGATTATTGGTAATTAAGTTGATTGATTCATATTATTAAGTGTGTATAAATGATTTCATTTAGTATAGTTTCTTTTTTCATGTTTTCAATAACTACCTTAGATACCTCACTAATCTCGAGCCATAATATCTTGATTAAGAGTGTGCAATAGATATTCTAAAAGGATCAACCTTTAACTAAGCCCTATGAGTTTCCTATATTGATATCATCCTAGATTATTTGACCATGTCTAAATATGTGTGAAATAGATTATATCAATGGCATAGGTTTTAAAATCACTTATCCACTTAATAACCAATCAAATAAGTGATTCTTGAAGCCACATAACCTTTTTTTTCTCTACCTTTCCCTCCTTTTTTAATTTATTTTTGAGACCTACCCACTCTATATTAGTAATCATATATCCAATAACTCATATATGTTTCTAATTCCTTTTTAGAGACCACCCCTCCATCTAAAAACCTTGTTAACAACCTACATGCCATTCTTATTATTCCATCAATTGGTTGTTAAGACCACATACCTGTAAATCATGCCCTAGAGTGGAGTTCATCTCCATTAAGATCTTAAAACATTAGAGGCTAACTCATTATGATATTGGTGTGGTTAAAATCCTCATCAACATGTGTTATATACTATTTGATTACAAGAGGCCTAAAAGAGACCTAATAGAGAGAAGGGGGTGTTGAGTTAAGTGGTTTACCTTGAGAGTTGTGAGATAAAACTTTTCATGAAGTAGTAAGGGGATAATGGGTACTCAAAAGTGGTTTTATTTTGTTGTGAAGATTTGTGGATGATTAAAACCTAGGAGGTTTTTATGTTTATTGGGCTACAAAGAAAAATATCTTTGAATTTTAGAAGAAGTTTATATAAGGGGGTAAAGGGTGAGTAAAGCTTCAATATGAGTTGGTATAAGTGAGTTATGCTTTAGATAACCTAGAAGATTTGTGTGAAGGATGTTATGAAGTTATTATGCAAGAATATGGTCATAGAGCATTGATGGTGTAGATAGACTTATGGTCCATATGAAAATAAGAAGAGAGTTTGTAGGTAAGGGAGAATTGTGATTGCATGAGAGCCATTATATCAATTAGAGAGTGTAAAGGAGGCTAGAAGAATTATTTTTGATGATAGAAAAAACATTTAAAGTGAGGGAATATATAGAACTAATGTATGTTAAAATATAGAGAGCTCAAAGAGAGAGATTTTATGAGAAGAAAAAATAAGAAAATAAGAGTGAGATGATGATATCAGAGTTAAGAGAGAGATTGTAGACATGTGAGAAGATGATGAATAGAGGTATTTATGGAATCACCACATTGTGAGTAGGGAATAATCAAAAAGAGGAAGCTAAAAACCAAACTAGAGTGAGTTGTCAGAGGTAAAGATAGCTAGAGTTGTGTTAGATACTCTAAAGGACCTAAGAAGATAAAGACTAAGCAAAGTCATTGTATCAGCTTGTGATGCTAAGATGTGAAGGAATTATTAAAATGTGTCACATGTATCTCAACATGAACCTTATTTCCATGTTATTTTAATGATGGGAGAGAACCATTGAAACTTATAGATGGGTGGTGGATGGGGATATGATCAAGGTGGCCATCACTTAGAGGACATCCATTAAACTTTAGGGTTGCCTATTATAGGTAATATTATTGTATTAAATATAACAAATATTCTATATGAGTGGAGAGAGATAAATATATGGGATACTACATTTTATTGATATCTTGAGTGTAAGCTCATCATATAATTTTTTTAGGTGTACATTTTAGGCATTTAAGATATCCAAAAGGCCCTTATTAGATTTATGGCCATGCATGTGTAGTGTCATAGTTCAAATTGAGATGTATGCTTGTATATTATATCCATGTGTTGGTATATGTTGGAGTAGGGAACACTGTATGCTATGGGAGTTTTTATATAGATGCAAATAGTGTGATAATTTTATAGTAATATGAGCCATGGTAATTAGATAATGGGCCTTGTTATTATTTTTGATAGATAGATATATTAAAGGTTCCTAATGTATATACCATTAGGATTACCTCATGCAGCTAATTATCATCTTATAAGAGTGAGTATATGGGCTCAAGTCTATACTATTGACATGGTTCCCCATGCACTTGCACTATATATTATTATATGAGATCAAATAGAGTAGATGACATACATAGGAATAGTGGATACATGGCCATCTTAGGAAATTATAGTGTAGGTAAGGGGATGAAGATAAAATAATATAAATTACACATGGTGGGTTGAGCCACATCCATGCAACCATGTATTTGGGAAATTTAGACTAAAACACCTAGAAACACTTTTTATTTTTCTAGCTTACTAAGTGAGACACATGAAGGAGCCATGAGGAGTGGGGGGATGAGGGGTGATAGATTTAGTCTTAGTTGTGAGACCTCATTAGATAGTTTTGGCTATATTAAAATGGGGGTGATATTAAAATAATAGGGAGAGGGTAAAGGTAGGTAGGTAGTTACCATGACATATAGATAGATATATCTATAGGCATGTCTAATACTGAGCTGGACCATATATGAGTGAGCATGTAGATTCACTTGATAGGTTGTAGTGGTATCTTAAAGGAGGTGGAGATGATTCACCCCAATGCACATCCATGATAACACATGTGTCTTGGCTGGAAAAGGTGATGGTATTATTATAGGTATGGAAGTTTTAATTATGAATCTATTTTATTTTCCTAGAGGTAGAAATATATATGTTAGGTATTAGTGATATATGAGATATCTAATGTTGATTTTGGTTTACATTGTGTATATGTGTTGATAAAGGATACATGTTAGATGAATATGGTGGAGAAAGTGTACCATGATATTTTGGACATGGTTTTACCTTAACATGATACTACAATAATGATTGATCCCATGGTACCTTTAACTCAAGCACATGTTACCTAGTCAGATTGGTTAGAGAGGTTACCTAGGATCTCAAACACTATGATTATGCTATAGTTTAGGTGATAGTGTCAACAAGGTTAGGAGGAGATTTAGTGGAAATTTTGAAACAATTGGACATAAATATGGATACATAATTTCTATAATTTAATGAGTGGTGGTTTTGTAGGCACATGTGGCTCATCTTAAGGGATAGGTCCAAGATATGCAGTCACAAACTCAAACTCTATGAGTGAGCTTGTATATTGATCAATATGGATATTATATGGTAAGTTTATAACCTCAACCTCATGGGGTTGAAGGCAACCCATAGGATTAGGTACTAAATTATACTTATATGTATATATGATGTATTGAGATATATTTAAAAAATTGAGACAATTATATAGAGATATATTTTTTTCAACTCATTTTTGTTGTCTACATGTATGGAAATGGTGTATGATTTATTTTATTTATAAAAAAATTTAAAGTTTAAGTATCATGATATGGGAAAATTTGATGTATCTTTTATTATTATCTAGAAAATGTGAGGAATTTCATGGTAAAAAATAATAAAAAATAAAATGATGAAAAAGAAATCTCAAGTAAGTAGATAGAAAAATCAAAAAAGAAAAGATGCTAAAAAGAGTTGAACGTAAAACATACCAAATATTAAAATAAAGAATGTAAAAAATTGTAAATAAAAAGTTTCAACCACATCAAAATGTAAGGCAAAGAAAATAATAATATTCAAATATTAACTATAAAAAGAAAATATCTAATGTAAGAAAATGTAAGATATTATCAAAAAAGGATATGTAAAAATATGTAAAAATATGTCATCCCAATGTAAGATAAGTAAAGTCAAATTAAATCAAACAAAAATAAAGACAAAAATGATTTTAAAATACATCCAATGTAATATAAGTAAATTAAGCTTATTTAAAATAAGGACATGATGAAAAAATAAGCCCAATACTTTGAATGAAAACTCAAAATCAATGTTTTTTTATAAAATATGATGTAGGAAAACACAACCACCTAGAGACATGATTGGGATGACTAATATAGTATGGATATGAATGGTGATGGGAATTTTTGAGGAAGACCTAGTTGTATTCTATAATGTATTACAATGTAGCTCATAAATTTAAGAGCCAAGTGACATTATAAATGGTGGTTCTAAGTCAAATTTGAAGTGATTAGGAAGGGACATTATTTAAAAAAGTGATATCTATCAAGGGGATATTGAGGAATATATGATGAAAGTGTAAGGATGCAATGTCCCATAAAGGTGATGTATAAATCCTTAGCATAGACAAGATACTATAAACAAGTGGTCAAGGTTAAGAGTTTTTGAAATCAAATACCTAGAGAACCTCATCAAGAAAGCATAGGTTTAGAATAACATGTGAACTATATATATCATCCCATGAAGGATATATGCATGAAAAATAAAAGGATATTACCTTCCCACAACATGTTCCCTACTCCTCAAGACCCCTTACAAATATATTGGTCTACTATGAATATTGGGTACATGTGTGAGAAAGTAGATGGGACTAGGATGAAAGAAGGTAAATAATGATTAAATAAGCTCTATTATCTTAATATCATAGGATAACACACCCTAATGTACCTCAATTGTATTATGAAGTCAAAATATCTGACTAGAATAGGATATGTGCCAAAAATTAGTTAGTGTGTTCTAAATTTTAGGATTTGATTTGGATTTTAACATTACCTTTTATCATTATTTTTATTTTAAAATCATATATGTTTTTTTGTTTTTTTCCTCCATATATAATTTTAAAAACCAAACACGGGTTATATATATAACTAACATAAGAGAGATTACACATGGCTACTAGAGAGAAGAACCTAAAGACCATCGTATCTAAAAAAAACTCCTAGAATTACTCTTATTGAAAGTGTACACTCTTGAAACTAATCTACGTGTGCCTAAAATGAAATGAAATGAAAATATGGGCATCATAGAAGATATGTCCATGTGAAATGGTTGGTATAATGATGACTATGCCAATATATAAACACATTTTTTTTTGAAAGTAACTAGACTATGTTATGAAAGGTGATAATAATGTCACTAGAGATGCTATACTAACCTATATAGTGTGTAGAAAAATAACTGATAGCATAATTCATCCCAAATAGGGGGAATGGAAATATAGGACAAAGGATAACAAAAAATAAAAGGCAAACTAAAAAATGGTAAAAACATGATAAAAGAAACCTAAAGGTGATGCCTAAAATGGATGTACAAAAGAAATAAATGTTGATTATAAAGTTATTGTAAAGGTGTCATAAGCTCCAAATTTTGAGTTTCTTAAAACCCTATTTTTTTATAAGTTATGCTCACAAATTCCAACACAAGATCCATTCAATGGTTGAATTGCATTATAAAACTAGATCTTATTATGCACATTCCATCATAGGTTAGTGTGAAACTTGTTAAATAAGTAGTAGCTAATAAACTAGATGAGGGTAAGTAGATAAGATTCACTATAGCTAAGAAGGAATTCCACAATGATGAATTAAGACAACATAGTTACAATAGAATACAATACATCATCTACCTAATCACATTTGTCAAAAGAGATGAGCATTATCAAATTTATACTCCATGTTAGTGTTTTAAATTTAAATTTCCATTAAACTTATGTAAGGTGATTGATGTCACCTTTGGTCATAAACATAGACTATACCACATAGCTTGTTGGTTCAACACAATCTAGCACCCATGTAAGTCCATCTTATTACATCAAGAAATCCATCATTAAAATATATTGACTTATCTTATTTAAACATGTAGTTACTAAGTATTTCAAAAAATAAAAATATTTTTATTCATAACCACTTAGAGTTCATAAATCTTGCAAACACTTTATTACAAGACTTCTTGAAACACCCGTAAGCACAATACTCATTTGAATTGTATTCCAAATGAGTAAATGATTTATTCATCCTGAATGGCATTTTTGAGTATTCATTAGGTTTTATAACAATTTATGGATACTAAAGACTTAAATGTTTAACAAATAATCAAATGCATGAGTCACAAGTATTATGTGTTAACCTATCAGTTTATAAGTAACCATTATAACTAAAATTTGTAGGTAAAGTCAGACTAGTCAATTACCTAAGAAATCTGAGTGGAACCTAATGGTCCATGTAAATAATTATTTTACTTTGTTATTTTCCATACAAATATATGGTGTAATTACCAATCACCAAACATATAATTGAACCAATTTAATATCATCTTTTTAATGTTTATTAATGAACCCATATTATAGACAAATGGATAAGGATCACCTTTCATATTTTAAGATAATCATACAATTAATTTTTAATCCCAACATAATTAAATCTAAATACAAAGGTTATATACTTAGTTTATTCTAACTCAATCATAATTTAAGCATTTAAAAATCAATCATACAACCTAACTACCTTACAAGGTTATCATGATCATTTAAAATAATATCGACAACAATTTATAGCCACAATTTCATTAGAAGTCTATGTTACCAAATAATTTATTTTAATTTATAATTACTATAATTTTTATCATTTATGTTTATAATTTTCATAAAAGAACTAATAATGAAACTCTAAAATTATTCATAGCTTATTTGAGAGTTCTTCCACCAAAAGGGGGCAATGTCAAGAATTAACTAATAACATATGTACATCTAATCAACCTCATTTCAATTGAAACATCTAACAACATATATAACCTTTATATTTATTTTTTCAACTATATTAACTCCAATATCAAATGAAAATTCATGCTAAGAGAAAAACACCCATAATGAATGCAATTAGATACTTGAAAATTAATTATAAAAAAATGAATCAACATACCTATCTTAAATAAACCTTCCATTTTAAACTAACCATCCCCATGCTTGTATATGACTTTTTAATGAAAGTTACAAATATTATTAAACCAATAAATCCAACACTTCCTACTAAAGAAATAATATCTACAAAACTAATGACTTCACAAGTGGACCAACTATTGACCACAAAATACTATATGATTTGTATACTCATGCATACCACAACTCCAAACTTTTTAAACACACTTCTCAATCAATGGAAAAGTATATCAAACATCATTATAAATAAAAGGGACTTCTTAACTCAATCAATTCATAACTATTATAAACCACCATATAAGTAACCAAAAAATTAGAAAAAAAAATTGAATACCTAACCAACATGTTTGTATTGATAGTGTTTAATGATAGGTATCATCTTATATTTTCTAAAAATACTTATAACTATAGTTTTCCATTCCTAGAATCAAGTACTATCATTATATTTTATGCATGCATTTTATAAACATATTTCAAACCAAATGAGATAAACAAAATCTTAATAAAACTAAAATATTAGCAGAATTATTCCAAATTAAGAATACAAACCTTTGTAACACTTCTTGCTAATGCAAATAATCATCATTCTTTTTAATTCATGCCAAATAATAAGGTATTTAAAATTAATATGAATCATATAATTAGTGCATATCTATACTATACTTTGTAACCCAAAGATTTTTTTTCGAATAAATCCTTATTAATATTCAAAACTATGATCCATCTTACCTTGATAATGATAATAGTAAGCCAAGATAAGAATCCATTTTATTCATATTATTGAATACCAATAACATGTTCATACAAGAAGCTATAAACATAAATTTGTATCGATACATGAGGAAAATATGAATATACATATTAATGCTAGTATTTAACCATAATTTGATCTCAAGGAAAAACACATAACAATATTATATATGCATGCCTCACTAGTATGATTGCATAATAGTAATTTATGAAAAATGACAAACCGACTAAATGTATGTATCATCCATGAAAACCATATAATGGTATCGATTAAGGATATAAAGATAAAGACTAGTTTTCCTCTTCATAATTCAATATATGATACAATTCTTTAGTTATTACACATACACTTAGGTACTATAAAATAATAAATCCACTTGAAAGTTACTTATCATTACCCTTGGTAGATACTCATATTATAAGTTCTATTATAGAATGTACACACACAAGCAATATGACCCAAATAGTCTTCATCCATATATAACATGTCTACACAACTAATTAATCAACATGAGCACAATGAGCCAATACATTAGTGAGTCTTACCTACCCACCCCAACCATTGGTTTATAGGGGAAGCATGTACTTTAAGACACATAGAACATCCAATCAATACTATTATCATGATGCAACGAGGTCAAGGGTTCCATAAGGTTTTTAAACTAGCAACTAAGAATAATACAACATAAATCACACACCCTAAATAGTCAAGGATGACATTTAAAAATAAGGTGTGAAATGACTAAAACCATACCAAAAGTACATAGTAATATCATTAACAAATAATATTTTAAGCACATAATAGAAACCCAAAAAATGGCAACACTTAAACAACATTCAATGAAAAATGAAAAACCATAAACACTAAAATAACCAACAGAGCCAAGAATCTTTATAGTTCACCTATGCATCATCCAAGGGTGAGGGGAACCCATAGTCTCACAATCATGGTTCTCATTGAATATGTTTGAAAACACAAAATTATAATCTACTCAAGAGTCTATTAGTTACCTCCAAACTAAAGGCATATTTTCCTCTAGATTATCCAAAACCTAAAAAACATTTAGTTTTAAACAAGATATTAAAACTTACTTGCTTACAACTAAATTTAGATAAGGTTAAGTGTAATAACTCCTTGTTATCTATAATCTTTTCATTTTCCTTTCCAGTCTATCTATCCACCACCCCCTTTTCATTTTTCCATAGTTTATTTTATGCATTTTTAACCAATGCCCAATGGTAGTTCCAACTGGTATAGCTCCTAGTTATACCAAGTGGAACTCCCACTTAAAAGTTATGTAAATTACATGTATAGTTATAATAGTTATGGTGATGAGTTACAAAACCTTGACCACATGCATACTTTCAACTCCCCATGCATAGTCCATTAAAAACCATCGAGTGCCTTCAACATAATTAACTCTAATGAGAGTTTCCTTCTAATTCAACCACCCATATCACTACATGATTTGGTTAATCAACCAAAACATAATCCTTTCAATATTCCACTGACCTAAGTCCTTTAGACTTATAATTTGATCAAGCTTTAACTAATGTCATGTCCCTACTAGGCTCTAGTCCCTTCATGTACTATACAAAACATCAAGCACATTGGCCTTAATCATTTACATGGACTTATCAAAGTTGGGACAATGTATTCAGACATGAAATAGTATTATACATGAATTATTATAGAAAATTTTCAATGTTATCATTACCTTCAACATCTATTTTAAATGCTTTTAGATTCCAACTACATGTGATTACATTTAAAGCTTGAATAGATTTGTCATAATGATCATGTTCTCAACTTAATTTTAGTTGGCTGTTTAATGACAAATAAAGAAAATTAAATCAACAAAAGTAAATAACCAACAAAGAAATGTAATTCAAAAAGTATAAAAATATAATTCAAGACCATACATTGACAAATAAAAGGCTTGGGTATGACCATCATTGCAACATGCCAGCATTTTTACCTATATAATCCATTTTTTCCACTACTCACCATATTCTAATACGAACCTAGTTCATCAAGAAAAAACCTACAATATTATCCACTAAGACATTAGTAATATCTAACATCATATGATAATTACACCAATAATAAATAATTATAATTTTGAATCAAATTTATTAAAGTAAATCCATCAATAATAGTGATAATAGTATACTGAAATAATCACAATGTCCATAATAATGCCAATACAATATATAAAATAAACTAATAATCATGATAAAAAGTTTAGGTAGGTGTGGTCATGACAAATTGATATAAATAAAACATACATGCTAAAAAATAAAGTTATTAAATATAAAAGATCAAAATATATGCAAGATATGTATAAAAAAACATCACATATACTAAAAATAATAATATAAAATATAATCATGTGACAATGTAAAGTAAATGATATGAAACTATTATTTGATCGCAAGTGTATTAAAAAATATTCACATACATCATTAATAACATCTGTTAAAACATGTTATAATTGATATATGTCTCAAATCAAGGTCTCTTATATCCTTTATAAGAGTCATTCTAGGACTTCCTAGATATGAGCTATAAGGAAAAAGTAAGCATGCTGGATGGACCAGTTCATGGGGCCTCATGATGATAATAATAAATACATGGAGTATGTGGTGCCATGGCACACATACATTATAATCTAAGGGATGAATCTATTCATAGGTATATTCTCATCCATCCTAAAGGGACTATATGAGTTATTCTAGGAAAATTGAGGTTGGGGCCTTAAAAATTCAAAAAAATGCTATTGGATAGATATACACCTATCTATGTGATGTGTAGAACATTGGTGCCAAATAAAATACACCTCTTCATGTTTAGGGATGTTGTAAAGTATAATATTTGGTGGTATAATGTCTGGTAGTTTGATAAAATTAATATATTATAGATGAATTACATCAAGATACTATCGAAGAGCTTGATAGTGAGTTGAAAAATGCATACTAGTTCTATGGAAGTTTTGAGAGCACCTAGAATTATCAAATTGAAGTGGTAGATTATCCATGGTAGGAAATAGGTCTTAACTCTTCTATCATTCTAAAAATATGTGATAATATCTACACTCTTTAGATGAATAACCAAATATCTTATGAAAGTAAAAATAGAATTCATTCTCTTAGGTAGGTGGGAATGGTGTTGAATATAAGCTATTTGGATAATAATAATGGGGTATATTTTTAATTCATAAAACAAATAATTACTATTAAATCATATAATGGTCAACCCATGAACTTAAATTTTCTTTAGATATCTCTAGTACACTCTGCATTGGTATTGTGAGTGACCATAAACTCTATGAAAAGAACATAATGGTGATACTATTTCCTTGGGATACATCATTGGTGTGAGATATATGAGTGTGGATAACATCTCTAAAATAATAAAACTTAATGGATCATAAAACTTTGTGAATCGATAAGTTCTAGTCATAGCACAATCATTGAGCATTCTCTGAAGAGTCTAAAAAACAACATGTATTATACATGAAATAAAAGGTATAATTGGCTACATCTTAGACCTATCAAAATTAACCAAAGGAGGAATGATGATAGGGAAATTATAATGGGAACTATTTCAAATGATGTCAATTATGTTAATACTATAATGTGTATATTGTTTGAAAGAAAATTAGATAGATAAATGGTACCAAATGATTTATACATCCTTATCTTGAGATTAGCCAATAACTATGGGTTTTCTAGGGTGAAACTATCATTGTATTTAGGAATGATAAGATATATGTTAAGGAATTATACCATTATGTTACTATAGGATGAATGAGAAGTGGGTTTCTTAAGAATGACCACATATGTCGGAAATTCACTAATTATCTTCTTGTGAGAATGAGGTCACAAGGTGGGAGGAAACTAAGTAATGATATTAGAGGGGAGATATAATGTTTTTATTTTTAGACTAATCTCATTGGGATCATCATCATTGTAATATAGTAGGTTAGGTGAGATTTTTCCCACAAGCTCAAGGTGACTACTATAACCTTGGTTCAAGCTGATGGGATAATTTAAACATTGATATTCATGAAAGGGAATGTTAAGAAAAGGCTCATTGTATTTTAAAGACACCACCTTCTTTGAATTGTTTAAAATTCCAAGGGTTGGTATCATCATGAATGTTAAAAATAACGCCCTTATAAGGAAATGTAATGCATTGAAATGTGAAAGAGGCCACATATCTCATAAGATTAGTCCAAAGGTGGAAAATCATTATGTTATATGATGAAGGGAAGTTGAATATCATAAAATTAATTCTAACTATGATAAGGAGCCAAAAAAAATCATAATAGAGACACTTGTCTTTGATTGTATCCTTGGCACATGTTTTAAGTATATTTAAGGTTACATTTAGATTAGTTTAAAGTTTTGATTAATTATAAGGATACAACACAAATACCAAAGCCTTTATATATCAAGGTTGGATTGATGTGAATGTGACCAATTTCTTGCTAATGAACAACAAATGGTCATCCAAATGAAGTAATATTTCATCAAGGTTCTTAGAGGCTATAGGAAATTTTAGGGAAAGAGATGAATCTATAGTTGGATTAACCTAGATCAACATCTCTTCACACTTATATAAAATTTTTTCCTTAGATTTGGACAAGATAGTTAATTTTTCCATAGGTGGTGGTCAAGGAATGTCCATGTCCATTTTTTTTTTTCATTAGATGATTTCTATGATGTGGAGAAGACATTATGAGCTCAAGGAATGGAATTTGAGATGTGAACTTAGAAAGTTGTTCTATGGGATCCCATGCATCAAAACCATTGTGATTTAGATAATATTATGAAAGAGTGACTAAATTATGAAGTGAATCAATTGTAGAATAAATTTGTCCAAACTAATTCTGATTAGGAATCAAAACATGTGGTCTAAACACTATTGTTATAGTTGAGGTAGGCTAAGCCAACAATATTAGTCTATATGATGTAGTTTGTTGCATGAAGTCATCACAAATCAACTATATTGACCTAGATAATATAGTGGAATCGATTTGAAGATAAGAAATATATTTTATCATCTCAATTGATACTATATAATTAGAATTAGCCAATAAATTAGACTGTATAAGCTTGGTTAATATAATTAGATCTGATATAGACATATAATATTTTACTAGGTTAGTTGATACATTTATGAAGGGAGGAAATTATATTGAGTTGGTTGATATAATTTTGGAATAAGGAAACTACACTAGGTTTCTTGATATAGTTGGGATATCTAAAAGTATGGAAGTTATAATTTCTTTAGATTCAATATTTACAAAAAGATTTGGTGGATTATCCTAAAATTTTTTATAAGTAAGATAAGGAATATAAATTTGAAGGGGATAAAGATTGATTTAAGATAATCCATGATTCATTTTTTTCATATTGATTACATTTTTATCATTTTTAAATTAGGATTAACTATAGTTTCAACAACACTAGCAATTGGCTAGGAGGGTTTTTGAATTTGATTGTTAGTTTATTGATTTGAAATGTGGTTTGGAAGTGGATTGGAGTAGATGGTAAGGTGAGTGTTGGCTTGGTAAAATTCATCATGATTGAAATTAGAGTCATGATATTTGACCATATTATCATAGAATTTATTTCATTCTTTGATCATGGATTCATATTAAAGTTTGAGCCAAGAAAGAATTCAAATGTTAGGTGTTTAATTTATTTGCAAGTCACATGAGAATGACCCAAATTTGCATGGAACAAATAAATTTTTTGAGGGCCATACTAATAAGCACTGGGATAAGAAATATTAAGTTATATAGGGGAGGGTATGGGAAGATTTTTCCTAAACTCACCTATGGAAATATATTTATGTATTTCATAAGTGTTGATTTGTGAAGGAGGAGGAGGATGTTGGAAGGGACTTCTCTTTATAGGTGGGAAAAGAGTCACTTCATTTAATCTTCTTATAAAAATAATATTGATGGTTCTCTTTGAATAATTATTGTTTGATACACCATATTCTATAGCATTATTTTTGTTATATCTCATAAGAATTCAAGTTTCGTGATTGTGTTGGGAGGGCTCAAATTGTCTCATGAGGAAATAATGATGTTTAACTTGATCTAGGTCTTCCTCTAACAATTTTAGAAAAATAGTCCTAATAATATATTATATTTTTAGATTTAATGCATCAGTAAAAAGGTAGAAGAGGTATTCTAACATATTATGCTCATGTTTTTTGGCTAAAGCTTTCCAATACTTGATAATGTCTTGGGTAGTCTTATTTTCTACTTGCTTACAATTGATAAAATGAGCTAGGTTATTTTTAGGAAAGTCATTCAGTTGAAACTCTTGAACCGATGCATTAAATAAGTATTCCAATTTATAAATAGATTAAAACTTAAGTTTGTTATACCAGTTTAAAGCATCACTAGAGAAGATTTTAAATATAAATTTGTCAATGATAAAGGTGTTGAGCTTAATATAGTCTTTATGAAGGTTGTTAAATATTCAAGTGCAAATGAAGATTGGTGGATCCAATATAACTGATCATAGGAGTGATGTCAGATATTTTACTTTTATCAATTTGAGGGACTAAGGGTTCATTTTAAAGATGTTTTATTATTTTATTATGAAGCAGTGGTGATGGACTGAGATCACCATGATCATATCTAAGGGGAATGTTGGGGGCATTTGTATTTGGCACTCCCCATTAAAGCTATTGAGGTTGATTTCATATTTTTAAAAGTTGGTTTTGAATTTGTGTCATCTAATCACTATTTTTTCATAAATGTTATCCATTTAGCTCATTACTTGTATGATGATTTGATTAGGATCAGGAGCATTTTGATTAGAAGTAGAGGATTGAGTATCCTTTATGATGTGTTAAAAATAGTATTAAAATGGGAATTTTGGGTAGGCACAATAAAAGATCAGCCCATCATATTAGTATAAATATTAGGCATGGTGGATGAGGAGGGAAATGAGGAAGTCATAAATTGATTTTCCATAACTCATGTAGAAAAATTATGAACAAGGGAAGAAGAAAATTCTACTTGATGTACCATCATGAGATGATAGAAAATCATAGGGTCATTAACCTTATGCTCAGGATGTTTATCGAGATAGATTACCATCTTGTATGTATACTAAATGTCACATTATTATTCAACCTCATGGTCTTGGAGTATGTGATCTCATCTAATGGTCTTAGGATTGTTATATGGCTCATAGTTTATAGATATAGTAGAGTCTACATGAAAATTTCTTATAATTTAGTCTTGAGTCATGGAAAATTATAAGGCATGTAATCCCTTTTGGAAACTTTATTGAGATTGGTTATTTATATAGAATTAGGATTGTTATAAAATTATGGAAATTCATGTTGGGTTTTATCTTTAAATTGGTCCATAGTTTATTCCATAGTGGAAGAGAAAGGATCAACTATAATGGGCTAGATAGTGTAGTGGATTTCATAAGAATGCTAAAAATAAATTATATTGAGATGGACAATAAGTTTGAAATTGGAATAGGGAAAATAAAAATGTATCATGATGGCTAATACAATATGGTCATAGGAAATAATTTAATTGGGTAAACAATATTAACTATATCAAGATAGAGAATGAAATTGTGAAGACATAAAATTATATCAAGCTTGACTATGTAATTTACACATAACGTATAATGGTATTTATTTGGATTATATATTTTAGAAATAAAACAAGCTAATAATTTCACTAATTAGTAGCCAAATCAAAATAGGGAGGTATACCTAGATATGATGCATTTAACTTATATGCTCTTAGATATACTAATCCCAAATGTAAATAGTGAACACAACCATAAGTGAACAAGATAAAGAGGATTACACCATCACATATCCACATTATCTTATCTCTGAGATACATTGAGAGTAACTTCTTAGGGTTAATCAAATACTAGTGCACTACAAAATTAAAAAAATGGAAAGGATTCTTAAAGGTTGTAAATAAAACCCTAGGTATTTTTGATATACAATGAGGTGTGTGGAAACTAAATTCCATGTATAATGTTGTTTAATGGCTTGAGTATTTAGGAAATACACCTCACATCATGGGTCAAGTAAAACTGATGACTGCTTGGCTTAAAACAAGAGATCTTATGAGTTTTAAAACTATAAGAATATAGTTATATGAATTAATAATAATAATAATAATAATAATAATAATAATAATAATAAATAAAAAAATAAAAAATAAAAAATAAAAAATAAAAAATAAAAAATAAAAAATAAAAAATAAAAAATAAAAAATAAAAAATAAAAAATAACAAATAAAAAATAAAAAATAAAAAATAAAGATGAAAATGGTTCAAATCATTTTTTTGTAACATGTAATGAATTGAACAAACACTCAAAATAATATAGAGTTGGATAATATAGTCAAAATGTAAAAAATGATTAAACATAACTATATAGATCTTGTTGATACAATTAAAATCACACACATAACCATATCAATTTGGTTTATATAGTATGGAAAAACATAGAATGGTATTAGTTTGGCTGATAAAATTGGAAAATAGATAGGAAATGGTATTAGGCTAGGTGATACAATTACTAAAACTAATAAATGGTATCAGGCTTATTGATATAGTTTGAATGAAATACATATGATGATTTTTGATGATGTTTCTAAGAATCTGAAATGACAAACATGAAATTTATCCTAACAAAGGAGGGAAGAGATTTGCATTGGGTCTATTAGAGTGTATGCATAGGCTAGGATGACCTACAACTATCTTCTTTCTCTCAATAGACTAGGAGTCAAGTAAGTTCAATCAAATAGACATATACTTGGAGGATAGGGTAAAGACCTAGGAGAGGTTAACCTAAAAATCAATTGTCAATAGGAAAGGGTTTAAATCTTAAGCCTATTAAATAAGGATATAATTCCTAATAGGGCTCAACAAATTGTAAATGATTGTAACTATGATTGTAAAGATGTAAGTAAAGTAAATAATTATAAAGGGGCATAAGTAAATTAAATGATGGGTAAGTTATTGAAAATAAGGTAAGGTTAAATGGTCAACCATATTGGGGTATATGCAAACCAAGATGATAAATGAAAATCCTAAGAAACCCTATATCTATACTAACTTATTTGGTATAAGGAAGATCCTAAGAAATGATACACACATACATCCAAAAAAGAATTGAACAACATATAGTATACTAATGAAAGGAAAGAGTATAGGGATATAAATACTTATGATGTGGTGACTCTTTCATGCTTCAATATCCTCTGTCTCAACTAGAGATTTTCAAGAGATATTATAGGTTGAATAAATAAAATGGTTTGATGAAGAGATAGATATCACCACTAAATCTCTAAAGTAATTCCTTAGTGAAAAAAAGATAGTGCAAGAAGTGTATATGAATGTGATATATCTTATAAGAATGAAATATTAACCTTATATATATTTTTCTAATACCTAAAACAATCCTAAAATCTAATTCAATGTTATTGGTTACGCTGATATAATTGGAAGATATTGGTTATGTTATAGCAAATTTTAGTACCTCTCTTTTTGAACTTGTAATTTCTAAATTTTTTACATGTGATGGTTTATGTCTTAAAATCTAAAATTTCTTGGTGATGGCCAACTTATTTGTATAACCTTATAGTTATTTCTTATGCATGTGATTGGATGTAACATATCATCACATTAATTGATTTATAACATGCATAACTCCATCTTAGTGGATCATGTGACCTATCATGATTGATTAAATTGTAATGAATAGTTGTGTTCTTTAAAATTAGGTTATAGTTGATATTTGAGAAATTCATAGTTATAAGTATTTGAGGTGTTCATGATTGTATAATTTGACTGATGGTAGTAGTATATAATTCAAGTGCTATCTTCACATGATTATTATGATAATTTCGATTCTTTTAAAATAATTGTTGGTTTTTTTATATAGTGTATCCCAAACTTTATTTGACTTTGTTAATAATGTGAAACATTAATACACTATCATGATGCGGTCATGGTAATCAATCTATATTTGAGTGTAAATTTATAAATATGATTCATTAGACTTTGGGATTACTTAGTTTGGTCTCATGATACATACATGAAGTAATGTAAAGGACATGTGAGTGCATGGTTTATTCCCATATGAACTTAATTAACATTTGGTTCATTCATGGTTTATGTCTTAGAAAATCATATTTTTGAGATAGAATATGAGGTATTATCAGATTAAAATCATGGTGGAAATTTTTCTATTGTCACCTTAATTTAATTCAACATTTTATTAATATGGAATTGATTGTTAAGTCAAAATTAAATTTTAAATATTTAAATGGTTGCTTTATCTATGAGGATTCATGGTTCACATTAAATTTAATGTTAACACAATTCATGTCTTGATTTAGATTTTCTAAGACATTAAACATTTAATTTTTATCCTCAATTGACAATTTGTAATTGATGAAGGGGGTAAAAATTTCACAAGTTAGACAAAATAGTAGTAAGTTTGGTCATTACTTAATTTGGTTTTTATCAAGTTGATAGTACACAATTTTGAGGTTTTCTTTATTTTGGAGGCATGTTTAGTGATGAACTCATCATAAATTATAAGTGATTTGGATATTTCTATCAAACACACAATGTGGTAGAGCATTGGATGCATATTATTTTGTAATCATGATATTAATATGGTTATTTTTGTCTTTGCTCATTTTTAGAAAGCTTTGAGTAGAGGCTGAATGTTGCATGTTTATTTTATTAGCAACTTTGAGCAATGAATTTTTTAAATGGTAGATGATTAGATTATGTTGTGTAGAACTGAATTTACAAAAAACTAATTTTGGAATACATGTTAGCATTATGAGCTCAAATCATTAAGTGGATAAACAATGATATAAATGCATGGTTAAATGGTTTTAATGAGATGAAATGTTTTATTCACATGTAATTATGATGTTTTATTTTATTTTAAGAGATTCATAATTAAGATTTATTTAAAATTTAAAAATCACCTTCTTGTTCATATGACATGCTTTTTATAGTCATTTATTTTTAAAATTTTTGTCTATAATGGAAAATTAAAGTTATTTGATTCAGTCTCAGGTTTCAAAATGAATAGATGCAAAGCCATGGAGATGTGAAAGTCAAAAATATATTGATATTTTATTTATTTGTAGTAAGAATTTAATTACCTCTTATCAAAATAATTTCAGTGGAAAGTATGCCTAATTATATTTTGGTGATTTTTGTTAAAATCATTAATTTATGACAATGGATTTTTAGTACTTTTAGTTTTATAGTTTTGGATGTTAATTGCACTTATTAAATTGACATTTTTAATAGCTTGATCAATTAAATTGCTTGGAATTTTAATCATATGATGTTTTAATGTTTAAATGATGATATTTTAATTTATGGATTATGATTGGTTATCTATTATTTAAATTAATAGACATAGCTTTATTGATCATCTAGTCATATTCACATTTAAATGATTTATTAGTGTGTAAAACAAGTTTTGAGATCTCCCTTACCCAACATCCCCCAAACCTATTAGAGTTATTCATGTTGGTCTATATTTTTTTACTTATTCTCAAGTCTCTTGAACTTTATAAAGTTATAAATATGAAATCTATGAAATAAATACTTTATTATAAAGTATTTAACGTACTTAAGTTGTAATTTTTATTTTCAGGTTAACTTTATATTTTTAAGTTAACTAAAAAGGTGGTTATAACTTAAATCTTAACTAATTTTGAAAGTAAGCTTTATAAGAGAGATTTTAAGGAGATTACAAAGGAGAAATCACTGAGGTATCAAAATCTCTCTGATTTTTAAAGGTTTCTCATATTTTTTTGTAAATATCTATGAGATTGATTATCACTTGAAGATAGATTGATAACATCTTCTTTGACAATGATTTTTTTTGCTTGAATAACACATGTATAACTAGGTTTTAGTGATTTATCTATAAGTGATTATTTGAAATAAGGTGATATGTTTGACTAACTTTGTAACCCAATTGGTTGTATTTATATCACTTTATCACTTATGGAGTAGGTTTTGAATGATAATGGTCATATAATATCAATATAAGGTCATTATTTACCTTTTTATGCATGAACATATCTAATAAATACTTTTTTCAATAGTTTCATTAGGTTTCTCAAGTGGTTATGGTAGTTTTTAGTGCCAAAAAGGCCTATTTTGAGGTTGTATATATAAGTATTCAAGGTAAAATTGACCTAAAATAATATTCATGACCTTATTTGTTCATTTTAAATATCAATTCCATGGTTTTTTAAGGATATTTAGTTTTTCAAAATGCTAAAAATTAAGTTATCTCTCTTATCAAGTTTTTTTGGTAGCTCTAGGAAGGCCATCAATTTTTGTTCAATATAGTCGAGAGAGATGAGAAGAGAGAGAGAGAAGAGAGGAGAGAGAGAGAGAGAGAAGAGAGAGAGAGAGAGATAGCGAGAGTGAGAGAGAGAGAGAGAGGAGAGAGAGAGAGAGAGAGAGATGAGAGAGAGAGAGAGGTGAGAGACGAGGAGAGAGAGAGATGAGAGAGAGAGAGAGAGAGAGAGAGTGAGGAGCGAGAGAGAGATGGAGAGAGAGAGCGAGAGAGGTCAAAATATTATTTGTAAAATGATAGGGAAACTAACTAAATTAAATTTAGTGGAATTTATTTTCATATTCAATCCCCCCATATTTATGAACAATCACTTAGAGTGTAAGGGGGTCATTATGTCTTAGTCATCTATATAGGGTTCAGGTTTGTCTTCTATTTTATTCACTTCAAAACTCGATGGATAAAAATGGTTATATTGGGATGATTTTAGTGTAAAAATATTATATTTTTAATTTTTGAATAATCAAGTAATTTATATTGATAAAGAGTCTTTTGATAGGAAATTGGTTATATGATCTTGACTATTAAGGTTGGAGGTTTTCAAGAATGTTTGATATATCAGCTGAGTATATTCATCTTAAAGGGTTATAAGGTTAATTTTTAATTTATAAACCATGTATAAAATTAAAATAAAATCCCATATTACATCATATTTAATTATTTAATTTCTTAAGAGAGCATATGGCGAGATAGTCCTTTGGCAAGGTGCAGTCACTAAAACATGAGTTCCTATTAATGAAAAGGTCTTAATTTAGGTCAATAAGTGATCTTGGTAGGCAATTTAATAGAATAAAATGTTTGTTTTCATAAAATTATGTAGTTTAAATTACATATAATAAAACATTCTCTCTATTAATTGAGAGACCATTCCTAAGCCTAACTACATAGACTCTCCCCAAAGTCTAATGAGCAAAGCAATAGAACCATCATGGTAAATATCATTGATCAAGGGGTAAAAAATAAATGGAATGTTTTTGGCAATATAATGAAGTAAAATCACATAAATAATTAAGTTTATTTAAGATGAATCATGATAATCATGAGAGCAAAATGTCTAATTAGGTCTAATAGGGACTAATTACCCATACACAAGGTTGTATATCATGAGGAAAGAGACTTGATTGATATGAGATAGAAAAAAAGATTGTAGAGGGAAGAGAATGAGCATAAATAAAACCTATCATGTATAATTTACCCTTAATTATAACAATAAATCCATAAATTTTATCAAGGTGACATTTGAATGATGTTAAGAAATAACCATCTACAATAGTCATGGAGGTTACAATATAGATCTAAGGAGGTTTTTGACTTGTTTTAAGAGTTTTAACTCAAGGTTAAAGCATGAAGTGGTGGTATATAAACCAAAATTATAGGATGGATTGATGAATTTAGTAATAAAATACAATATATATATATATATATATATATATATATATATATATATATATATATATATATATATATATATATATAATGAAGTTATAAAGAGGATATTTATCAAAATTTAGAGAAGTTAAGGTTTTTATCATATCTTAACGTAAAAATGACTCTTTTGACCTAACATTGCAAACCATTTCATGATTAAGTTCATGTATATTTCATGAAAATCAAGGTTATATGAGGTAAATGAGGAATTAATGAACTTTTATAATTGATTTAAATCTAACTCACTCTCCCTTGTTTGTAAAAAGGAGAAAGAGAACCTAGTGATCACCTATAATAGTCACTCAAAAAGGCTACTTAAATAAAGTATCATGTTGGTCATGGAGGAAAGTAGATACTAGAATGGTCTAAATAAGATTCATGAGAAGAACCAAAGTGATAATTTGATTATCATAGGATTATTAAGGATCTACATCTAACTCATTCTCTCCATTAAGCCTAAAATTCCACCTAAAACCATGAGAAGTTGACATAAACAATGATCTTTGGATGTGTTATGTATGGTGAGGATAATTGCATAGGAGAAAGAGGTCTAGGAGAGATAAAACACTTTAATAAGGTGTTAAGAGGTGAAATATGTATGTGTAGAAATATTCAAGGTTTTAATTTTTTTTACCTTCTCCATTTAGTCTATTAACTCCAAAATCACCACCTAGAACCAACTTAATTGAACCTAACTAAGCTTGAAGGACAATAACATGAATATGAAACACAAATGTGAAATTGAAGGTTTGGATGAGAAATAAAATGAATATAATATTATATAGTTGTAAAATAATATAAAAATAATTTTAAAATCAATAAAACTCTTAAAATTTACTCATAGTCCTAAAGGAGTTACAAATAACAAGGTGAATTTATAGTCAGTTGTGTACTAAGTGCATGAAAAGTCTTGATTGAGAGGTGTAGTGAGGGGTTTAGATACCTTAAAAATATTATAAGAGGTTTTTAATCCATGTCATAAAAATATTAAAGGTATTAATGCATTTAATCTCTCCATATAAGCTAAATATATAATAAATGCACACCTATAGCCAATTCACACCTACATGTAGTCTTTGTAATGAGTGAGAATGATGGAAAGAGGTCACACTTATGATAGTATAATTAGTGTTATAATGTTTTTGAATGAAATATGAGATTAAGTTTTTAAGGTATACATTTAAATTATAGTTTTTTAAGAAGATCATATTCATAAAGGATAGGGCTCAACCCAAACTAACACAGTCTACTAACACAATCTATTAAATACCTATAGGCCCACTCACAAGCATAGTGAAGAGAGTGTATTTATCACCATAATTTAATTTATAATGGTTAATATATATTTATATGATACTTAAAAATACTTTCATCAAGTTTTCATTTAGTGGTATGAAACAAAACTCAATAAATAAACCTCTAGGGTCAATAAACACAGTTTGCATATAAAACCTTGGGTAGAGAAGAAGAAGGTTTTAGACCTTTTTGAAGGTTGGTGTTTATGAAGGATAATTTTAAATAATTTAATGTATCATTTAAAACATATTTAAATATTTATTTGATATAAAAGTGTGTTTTGAGGTCTTGAGATGTAAAATGGCCTTTCTTGGCCTTATCACAATAGTCACCCCAACCTAAGAGGCAAGTTTGCATAAGATATAAATTATTTTATGAGATGAATCATAAATTTAAGTTTATTTAGGTGTTTTAGGGGCTCCCATACTTAAAATATATGACATTGTTTCAGCTTGTTTGTCTCATAGCTGTATGAACAATCAATAAAAAGGTAAAGAACCCTATTTTGCTTGAGAAGGAGCTCAAAGAGCTCAAATTTTTTATCAGAAATTTCATGAGGTTTTGCATGGGAAATAAATATTATATGTTATTTTATAGGGGTAACCATTATATAAAATATTTTCATTGGTTTTTGGAATGGACCCCTATCCTTTATGAACCATTGCTAAGACCATGAGCCTCTTTAAACCCTTCTTAAACCTTATAATTGACCTGATGGAGAAGATATGTTTATTGATGCCTTAAAATTCCATTATTTTACCTCAAAATTATCCTAATGACATTAAAATCTCTCTTAATCTCCACTTCAAGGTGTTTGTTCACATGTGTAGGTACAATACTATATGGTATAGTGTAAAATATGCAGTTTTAAGCTTGTTTGTGAGGGTATAAGTTATGGAGTGACATATAAAACATGTAAATATTATTATGGGGATTTAAAAATTTTAAAAAATCATTCTAAATATTCTAAATTTCCATCAATTTGTTACACCATCCTTGCAAGTTGTGCACTAGGTGAAAAGGTGAGAAAAACTCAATTTTGCAAGCCAAGAATCAATGGTGAAGGACTGTAAGTGAAATAAGAGACTTAAATCTCAAGTTATGAGTTGTGTAAAGGTAATAAAAGTATAAAAAGGTCATTTTAAATAACCAAAACCTGAAATTTTATAAAAACATGTTAAACCACCCCTCAAATAGATAAAAGATTCGAGGCTTGCTAGTGACCATTTCATGGTTTGCCCATCTACACAAGGCCATAGAACTTGAAATTTTCATCATGATGGTATTAGGATAGGTAAATATAATAAAAAACTTTTGGCATGTTTCACACATGTTTTGTGGCCATTTTGGCCAAATCTTTATTTTTAGGCCTAGTAGTCCTAATTAGGCCTAATTGGAAAGAATAATGATAGAAAAAAGACACTTCCAATTAGATTTGGATCCTAAAAATTGGTATGGATATTTAAGTGGATATATGGTCATAATTTATTTATTTATTTTACCATTATAGTCTATATACTTGTATACAAAAGAAGCTTTACTAGTTTTTAGGGCTACAAGGAATATGAAGAAGTGCATGCTATAGGAGCAAAATATCATATTTTGGAGGGTTTTATGGATCCAAGTTAATTTTTTCATGTCTAAAATTATGTTTAAAATCCATCCATGGTGTAATATTATCTTATTCAAATAAAAATCAAGTTTCATCTCTCTTACACCTCATAACAAAAGGAGTCAAGTGATCAAATCACCACACTAATGCATATAATTATTAAAAAAATATTTATTAAGGATAATAATTATATTATATGACATTTTGAGATTTTTAAGAAGTCATGAAATTATTTCAAAGAATAATTCAAAGGTTAAAAAGGTCTCTAACAACCTAAGGAGACTCTTTCCTTCTCCTATGCCTAGTCAAGGAGACAAAGTCAAACAAGCTCAAGGAGTATTATAACAGCCCTTTAAAGGTGGAAATACCTAATAAATAGATTAATATAAGGTTTAAAATAAATAATTTATTAATACATTAATATATATTTTCAAATAATAGGATTCAATCATCAAGAAATATTATCAAGCTAGAAAATAAGGCATGCAAACAAGAATGTAGGTACTTCAGTTGGTCATACTCCTCCAATAAATGCTAAGACTTATTATAATATTTCAAAAAATTATAATTTATACCTATATTAAATTTTTTTTAAATATATATATATATATATATATATATATATATATATATATATATATATATATATATCAAGTTGATTCTATGTTGGAGTTGGAGAAGGACCTAGTGGATGACACATTTCCTAAATTTGGGCTGCCTTGTCTTTCTCTTTCTCCTTTCTCACTTTTTCTATATGTATGCCTAGTTTTGTAATTTTTAATAATACTTAACATAAGTTTTTGAAATTCCATTTTCATAAAAAAAACTTTTACTTTCCTCTTTATAATGAATAAGATCGAATTCATGCCTCTTCAATGCTTGTGACTAGTGTATGTTTATGGTTAATTGATGAATTATAGTGCTAGTGCATGCTTCATTTCATTTTTTCCTCTCCTATTTACCTATTTTTAGGTTTTATTTCATACTCATATTTTTCATAGTGTGTTTGAATAATCTTTTATGTATGGTAAGTGTAATCTTTACTTCGTGTCTCTAAAGACCTATTGATCAGCTACCTTAGATCATGCATCAAGCTAAGCCTCTATGTGAAATATTGATGTTTGGAGACCTTATTTAAGAATTTAAATCAGGTACATGTTTTTATTCAACCTTATTAGTGAATATTAGACAAGTGAAAGATATATTTTGGTGTATCACCTTAGTTAGATAGGTTTCCTTTTAGTTTATCTTATTACCTTTTCCTTGACAAGCTGGTAGTGTAGAGTAGAGAGCCTAATTGATACATCAAGGGGATATATCCATTATAATATAGAGATTAAATCCACTTATTAGGCTAACCATAGCCTAGGATTGTCTCCATGTTAATCTATAATGTGAAGGCCTGAAACTACCTTCACAAGGGTGCAAGTCTAGTAGATAACAATGATGGTGTAATATGATAACATGAAAATATATCTCACAAACTACCATGAGTTTATCCCACCCCATTCTTGTTGTACCATTTAAGTAATGTACTCAAGAATATTGATATTTTTATAATTAACTACAAGAGAAAGTGTTAGTAAAGTGACAAAGTGAAAAATATCTATTTTATAAACATATTTGTGTAATACAAATATAATCTTTTAATCATGACATAAGTATATCCAACTATATTGGTCAGGATACAGATATGAGTAATCCACTTTTGAAAAATATTTTTATCAAATAAAACTATATTGGTCAGGATAAAAAATAAATATGATATAGTTAATTACCTTAACATGGTTGATACCATAGAGAAAGATTCAAAAACACCTTCCAAAGATCCATAAATTACCCTAGATGTGAAAAATATTTTTATGAGACAAATTTACATAGAATATGATGAAAAATATAATCACTATTCCAATATTGAGGTTGATATCAAACATAATATTGAATCCATCCTTTTCTCACTCATATGTTGGGGAATCTTATGATTCTCACCTTCTATCATTTTATACTTTGGGGCACATTTCAATTTCCATCCATATATTAAAGCACACTTTAGGAACATTTTACAATGACCATTCTCATCCTTAATCAACCTTAAGGACATATTATGGCACTTTAACCTTCTTAACATCTCACCTTCATAATGAGATAATTATCACGAAGGTTTTTGACATTAAATAAGAATAAATTAAACACTAATAAATATTATGAGATAAATCCCCAATTTTTAAAATGTACCATATTAAATTTATATTACTCTTTCTTGAACTTAAAAAATTTATATTTTATGTTATCATTATTTTAAATATTTATCTAAATCTTTTGTGTTGTAGCTTATCTTTATTTATATACACATCTTGAGTTATTATCATCTGACTTAACATTGAATTTGGGTTCCCTCATCCTTATCCTACACTTTTGGGGTATTTACATCTTATCACACATTTAGTTATGCCTCTGAACTCCCTCATTGTTTTTCATTTTGGATTTTTAGTTTGTGAGTTGCATGGTAATACATTAGGTAATAAAAATAGGCCCTCAAAAACACACAAATTATACCCTATTCACCTATGAGATAATTTACTACCTTATTAAATTTTCCTTTGGGACCATTTACTTGAATTTTTAGTTCATGAGTTATAAGACCATGGGGAATATAAACAACCCCTCCTCACAAGTTCCCTTCCTATTATTATTATTATTATTATTATTATTATTATTATTATTATTATTATTATTATTATTATTATTATTATTATTATTATTATTATTATTATTATTATTATTATTATTATTATTGTTATTATTATGTATCTCTTTCTCCTAATATTAACATTATATAGGTGTTTTTTTTAAAGATAAGGACATGGTTAAGAGTGTTGTTTTTTAACTTAGACTTAGTTATATTCTCTTATGGAAAAACTACTATCATCTATCTACATTTTTCACATCCAAATTTTACCCTGTTATGATGAAAGTATTAAACCTATCTATCATTGTTTCATCTCACTTTAAAATAGTTTTAAGATTTAGTAATCCTAATCATTATCATGTACATCCCTGTCTTCCCTATTTTTCACCTCATTATAGGCACACCAAGGTCACTTTCAAGATTATACTCTTTTCTATGGTATAATTCTATAAGTATATAAGATTCCTAGTCCATATGTTCTATTATTTAATGGATAGGTGTACACTCTCTTATGTTATTCATATTAATAAATAATTTTTGGTTTTATGAATCCTTATGGAGTAGGAAAATAAAATAAAAAATAAAAGTAAAAAGTCACAATTTTACTAAAAAAATCAAAAGGCAATTTGAAAAGTCAAAATATATTTCAAAATTCAAATCATGACAAAATACATGATAATATCTTGGTAAGATTTATATAATAGTTGAAAGCCAAAATACATATTTTATCTCTATATAGATATTAGGTCCATTAGAATGTGGTAGGCTAGTAGACTAGGATATGAGGCTTTACACATACACTATTAGTTCCACCTACTTTTCACATAAGTACCTAATATTTGTAATTGAAATATGGATCCATCAAGGTCTTAAGGAAAGGGAAAAAGATTGTGGTAAGGTAGAATCATTTTAATTTTCATACACATAGCCTTCATAGGATGATATTTATACTTCATTAGTTAGCCCAAGCCCATGCTTTCTGGGTCAAGTTATCTAGGGCCATTGATGTTTAAAAATATTAGTTTTCCTAGACTAATTAGAGTGTCTTATTTCCATTAAATAATGTGATTTATCATTGGTGAAACTCTATTTTACATCCATCCATACCACCTTAGAGACATAATTTTTCCAAATATATACCATCTTATATATTTCATATTCTCAAAATCTTTTATACATTTTAGCTTTGTGATAATTGTTAGTTCTCAAGAGGTTCCTCTTTGAAATTGGAATGTTTAAATAGAAGTTACATCTTTGATTTGTTTTAATATGATTTCTTGTTCATTAAATTAATTTTATAAGATTTATCTTTGTTATGTTTTGGAGTTTGAGATTTGTATTCTCCATTTTTTAGGCCATCCAAACCTAATCTTTCTCTACCTTTATGGCTATCCAGGCCCATTTATACCTTTTATTCTTTACTTTATTTAGTACCATCCTTTTTATTAGGTCATATAGACATAGTTTATCCCACTCTCCCCCTTGTGGATGTTTGTAACCTTTTATATCTTTATCATTTACTTAGTATTTTAACCCTAATTTATCCCTCAATGTATTTTTAGATTTCTTTCCTCTCTACCATCATTTTTGAGATTTTTTCATACTTATATTTTTAGACTCCCTTGAATATGCCTACACTAATTTTATTCATTTTATAATTATATGTTTAGGGTTTATATATTTTTTTTATGTGCATACCATAATCAATACTAAGGTGTTTTCATAAAATTCTTATTTTTGGAAAGGTAAGTTGAGGTATGCATGTGTGAATTTTAGTTCAATTATTTCACTTATCATTATTTATTTATAACACATAATTTTATATTTTTTGTTGTTATGTTCCTTACCAAAGCATCATACCACATTAAAATATTATGACACATGATGAGATTTTGTTGAGGCATATGTATAAACCTATAAATTTCACTTATTTATGATTAATATTACATGATTTGTTAGTGCATCTTTCTACCTAAGTGCACATTATAAAGAGTGCATTGTGATTGGGGTTGGGCTAGATCATGATAATTTATGAGAGATTATTATATTATTGATATTATACCTATTTACACTCATTGTCATGATATTTAGTCATTATATCCTCCTTAAGTGCTCCTTTCCTTACTTTCTACCTCTTCTACCTAGTTTTATGCATTTTTCCAACCAATCACCCATGCTAATATAGTTTTATTCTAGTTTATATTTTTTATATTATATCATCCATGGCCAATGTAGTCATTTATTACATAGGGTATCTCATTATGGAAACCTATGGATACCATGGAGAGGAGTTAAAAATAAAATAAAAATTAATAGAGTTGAGAATGACGTATCTCATTATGGAGTATAATGTCAAGAATGAAGAGGTAAAGTATGATTCTCCCAACATTGGTATTTATACTTTTACTAGTTAGAATCAAGTATAGAAGCTATAACTTGAAGGTTCTAATTATATATGGACACTAAAATTTTATGGCACTAGATCTAAGAAAGGATCAAGAATGAGAATCAAGCTAATTGATCCATAAGGTAAAAAATTCTTGGTAGCATATAAGTTACAATTTCTATAAAATTATAACAAAGATAAGTATGAGGCTCTAATTATGGGATTATAATTTTCACTAAAGAATAATGTAAAGTAGATATCAATATTTGGTAACTTAGAGCTGGTGGTCAATCAAATAAGAAATAAATATCAATGTAAGATGTCTTATTTAAAGAGATACAAGCACAAAGCAAAGGACCTAATTGAAAAATTTGAAGCTTTAAACATAGTAGCACTTCCCAAAGAGAAAAATCAAACCACTAATTCATTATCTACTACTATTTCTAATCTAGATCTTTTACAAGAATCTAAGGTCAAAAAAGTTCTCAATTGAATTGGTACCTTACCCCTCTATTCTAGATAAAATAGAAAATTTCCAAGTATTTGATGATGACCAATAGATTATTTAGTTTTTAACTAATTTAGGGGAATTCAAATCCCAAATCATTAATTATAAGGATATTAATCACATCTACCAATATGAATCAAATAAAGAGGGCATTCTTTATCTCAAAGAGAATCAAATTCTAGCCAAATTGGCCACCTTGGAAAGACCATTCAACACAGATACTTAGGCACAAAAACTAATAAACATAAAAGTCAATGAATTAAAATTTAAAAAATAAAATATAAGAGATGAACATAGCCCACATTAATTTAATATTGGTCTTAGCTACACCCTAGAAGAGAGGCAGTGAGTGAATGATTTAATTGCTCGATATAGGGATGTCATTGCTTGGACATATGAATATTTAAAATTTTATGACCCTCAGGTCATTAATCACATGATTCAATTTAATACATATCACTAACAATTTATATATAAGTATAGACCAATTAATCCTATTTTGGAGCCTCTCATTCAAAGAGAAGTGGAGAAACTTTTAAATGGAAAAAACATCTTCCTAGTTTGACATTCTACCTAGATGGTTAATTTGATCCTAGTAAGAAACAAGAATAGTGAGATTAGATTATATGTGGACTTAAAAAATATAAATAAAGATTATAAAAATACAATTATCCCCTACCTTCCTTGGATGAAGTGATACAAATAGTAAGTGTTTCTATAATGTGTCCTTCTTGGATGGATGTTTAGGCTATAATCAGGTACTAGTGCAATAAGAGGATAAAATGAAGATGAAGTTTACTATGAAGTGGGGAAATTATGCATATATGAGGATTCCATTCATCCTAATAAATGTATGAGTGGCCTTTCAACATGTTATATATCATGCTTTCAAAAGATTCATAGGAAAATGCATAATCATCTATGTGGATGATCTTATAATATTTTCCAAGAATCAAAGGGACCACATAAGTCACCTACAGTCCATATTCAAAAGATGTAAAAGGTCTAGTATTTCATTAAACCTAAAAAATATATATTTTGAGTGACTAAAGGCAAGATTTTAGGGCACATCATCACCAAAGATGGGATCACCATTGATCTAGATAGAGTTTAGGTGATTTAAAAAATTTAGCCACCAAACAATAATAATGAGCTTAAATCATTCTTTGGAATGATTAACTTTGTGAGGAAGTTCATATTAGAATTTAAAAATATAGTCAAACCTTTGAATGTCATACTCAATTAGGACACCAAAGTAGAATGGATATCTGAAGCCCAAAATTCCTTCTAAGACATTAAAGATGCAATATCATAGGCTCTAGTGTCAATCAATCTAGATTTTCATAAAGATTTCTACCTATACTTATTTGCTTCAAAGAATTCTATTAATACTATCATCATGTAGAATAAGGATGAGATTGAGCACCCAATCACATTTATTATCATGAGTTTGATAAAAGCATTCAGTATTTTAGATTTAGTACTACTTTGGGATAAAGCCCATGAGAAGAAAGGATAATATGAAAAGTTTGCTCCACTATGGATTGGACCATACCATATTTTATAAATCATGGATAATAATGCATTTATTTTGAAGGACCTCCAAGGCAAAAAGCTTATATATCTAGTCAATAGATAGTTCCTAAAGTACTACTTTAGGGTTGTACCATCGACTGATGTTACTGAGTAATGAGGGACATATGAATGTAGTTGTAGGCTTAGATTATATTTTTTTATCTCTTAGAATAGTTCCATAATTTCATAAATTATATTTCATGATTTCATATATTATTTTACTCCTTTATAGATTAATTTTTCCTACTTTTAGTATTTTGCTTTCATAGATTAGATTTTATTTCTTCTAGATTAGATTTTAGTACTTTTTTAGTTCAATTTCTTGCTTTCTTAAGGTAGTTGGTCCTTGATTTCTCTAATGATTAGAATTGTGTTTGATTTGACTATAACCAAGTTAAATTCCAAACCTAATGATATTATGACTTGTGGAAAAGGGGAAATTAAAATCTTGACACTTTGGGACTAGTTAAAGATTAAGTTTATTTCTATGTTTTTAAGTCTTTAGGATGAAGGTAGGTAATCATGGATTATTTTGAATGGTGTGAAAATTTAATAATTTTATTAGGCATGTGGAAGTTTCTCTCATATTAATTCATACAAATTTAGAAATTTTTCTTATTTTATTAGATCAAATGTACTTATCACATTGAATACCTATTAGAAATGATAATTCTAAGAATAAATGTGGCTGGTAGGGATGTTATAGTAATGGTTTATTTTATAACTACACCAACTCACTGGTGTTCCAAATCTTCTCTTTTCCATTCAAGAAGAAAAGAAGAGAAAAATAAAATATAAAGAAAAACCAAAAGGCTCACATGATGAAATAAGGTCAATATACCATGCATCATCATTAAGAGAGAATAATGGAAAGAGAAGAGAAGGATCCCAAGGTATCTCTTTAAGGCTATGGATGCTTGGATGGTAATAGAGCAATTCCTGAGCTTCCCTTATTTTTGAGCTTTAATAGATATTGGAATGAAACCTACATCCCAATCAAATCCTTTGAAAAACTCATCATAATAGGGGTTAAATAAACTACACATTTTGACACACACAGATCCAAGAAATTAGAAAACAAGTATGTTAGGTGAATTAACTTAGGAGTCTCTTTCTTGTTTTTGATTTAAGTATTTTTGTGTGGCACACTTCATCATTGATTTAGTATTTCAAACTAGAGTTCTCAATTTTTGAATACTCAAGATTATTCCCCCTATAAGTTGCCATTTTTTGTACCCAACATCCCCCTTCTTTTCATAAGGAATGGGGACCAACTTTTTTTCAAATATTATCTTGATTTTGACCCCCCTCTTTTATATGTTTATGTAAATTCTAGGAAAAGATCATGATTTGGCCTCTTATACTTTGTCAAGATGGCATTGATATTGTGTTTTTATAGACAAAATATTTTGTTTTATTAAGTTTATTACTTTGAGCTAATTATTGTGGACTTATGTTTTCATGAACTAACCTTTCTTCAATATTTCTATTTTTTTGATTTTATATTTAGAACTTTTATTCTACATGAATTAGTCTTCAAGTTTATTGTGTCTCAAACATTTTGTCTAACAGAATTTACTCTTTATAGCATTTCTCATCAATAATTTTGCTAAAATAATTTCCCCAAATTAGACTTATTCTTTCATACAATCTTGTTGATATAATTTTATTGATGAAATTATCCTTTGTATCATTTGAACTTACCCCTTAGGTTTTGTGTAACTTGCCCTTTGGCCTTTTTTATATTTCCCTTCAACCTTTACAAATTAGAGCCTTCAAGAGTTTTGTCATCAACAAACTTCATATAAAATAGACCCTTTGGATTGTTGCTAGATTGAAATTACCCTTAAGGAATTTAGAATTACCCTATGACCCCTTCGAACCTACTGTTTAGGCTTTGTGCAACATGTCCTTCTTCCTTTTTGTTTTAACCATTTTTCCCAATAAAATTCCTTATGACCTTTTGAAATTGCCCATCAGCCCCTCTACACCTATCCTTTAAGACTTTTATCCCACACCTTTACATTTTTGAACCTTTCCTTTGGACATTTTATCTGAGATACTTTTTGTGAGACAATAGGATTCCTTCAGACATTTTGTTCAAGATAGTTGGGTCTTTAGGAGAAATGTTATGGAAATTTTGTCTAAAAATTCCCTCAATGGAATTCCTTTAAGACTTTTGAAATGACCCTTTTCCTCTAACTTACCCTTTAGAAGTCTTTTCAGAGACACATATTCCTTCAGACTTTTAAACATAACCTTCAACCTTTTGAAAGTACCCTTTAGAAATTTTGTTGTTACCCTTCCAAAAGACCCTTTAGGAATTTTTTCCATGAATTAGACATTTTGGCCCTTTTGAATATACCCTTCAAGACTTTTGTCTTGAACATTTTTACCCTATGAGCCTGCCCTTCAAGACTTTTGTCAAAGAAACTTTTATCCTTCAACCAATTCCTTCAAAGTTTTTATCTTAGACATTTTATCTGACACAAAAGTCTTGAAACATTTCCCCCAAGGGCACATGCCCTTCAAACTTTATGAACAAACCCTTAAGACATTTTGAAAGTGACCTTTTGGGATTTTTGAATTGACCACTTACCCTTTAGGAATTTTGTCCTGAGCATTTTTAACTTCAACCAATTCCTTTGGGACTTTTGTTCCATCCTTTTTTTGCCCTTAGGCCAATTCCTTCAAACAACTTATCTGATGAAAATGATCCTTTAGGAGAATTATTTTAAACATTTTCCTCAAAAAAATTTCATAAAAAAAGTCCTAAAATAATTTCCCCCACACAGAAATCCCATGACAATTCTCTTGTAACAATTTCCTCGAAACAAATACCAAATTGCCAAGTGGCACATCTACTTAGAGAGAATTTTATTATGTTTTGAGCTTAATTTAATATTTTAGCTTAGTCCCAAATTCTATTTTATTAAATACTAAAAGCTTAGGATAAAATATTCATGTAGGGTCTTTTATATATGTTTCCCAAAGTATTATGCTAAGTTTTCTTTTCATTTATATTTTTAGGAGTAGGAAATCCCAAAGAGATGGCATGCATCAAGTTGACAATATTAAATTTCATATTCATATGGACATCATTTTATGGTCACAAGGACATCATTTAATGATCATACAAACATCAAATTTAAAATAGTTAATGTGTCAAACTTACAAGATTAAATTTGATAGTTTCCCATACATCATTTGATGGTCACGTAAACATCAAATTTAAACTCATAAATTACCCATTTGGATTTAAATCAAGATTCTATGGCATGCATCCACTTGAGCCCATTTGATTGAATGATGTGAAAGTGAGTTAAAATGTCAAATTCCTATGAGAGCAACAAGTGTCACCATCATTGGAGCCCAACACATAGATCCAACAACCTATAAGAAGATGTAGGTATCCCAATAAATATAACTTAGAAGCCTTGCATAGCTACCAAGTAGCACACATATGAAGAAAAGAAAAACATGATGTGACAAGTGTCAAGATCATATGAGTAAATAAGCCAAAGGAACTAAAATATAGAAAACTACATTAAACCAGTGCAAAGGATCAATGGTACGAGTCCTAGGTGGAATTTTCAAAAATCTTAGACTCAATCAAGTGTTGACATGTGTCACATTTGGAAAGCTAGCAAGGCATTATGGGAAAAATACTTAGATATTTGTACACTTGTTCTAATATTTATCAACAAACATTGGGACTCATAGTTAATACAAGGAGTATGAACACACATGTATTAAATAGTAATATAAAAGTTAAGATCCAAATTCTACAAAAGGCATGGGTGAGCATGCAACACACAGTTTAGATTAGTTATGGTTAAAAGTAGTGCCACTAGTTCTAAAAACATTGGTAAAGTGTTTTTGGTATTTTATGCATATATATAAGTTCAATTTGAAGGTGGATAATCTAAAAAATCAATAGTTTGTTATCACAACCTATAGAAAGAGGCATGCGTAGTTTTGTTAAATTGTGCATCTATTTATAGTTTGCATATAGTTTGACCTATAAGTGTTAAAAATTGCTTCTATAATTATACACATTCACACATTACATATATTTGACAAAGGCTATTTTAAATGGATAAATGTAAGTAGACTTATATAGTTTTAGACTACAATTAGAACCGCATTTTCTGACTATCTGATTTAACAATTTTGGGAATATTGGGGTGTTATTCCTAATTTTAGTTAAAGGGTCTAGATTTATAAATTAGTAAATAATATGTAATAAATAAGATAATAATTTATGAATTCTATTTTTAATTAGATATTTTAAAAAAATAGTAATAAGAGGGAGAAAATAATACTTAGCTTAAACTATGCTAATCTGACTGAGGCAAGGTCTGACATTCACTATGCAAGCCTGGGACACTATCAAAAATATTATTTTGTCTTTCATTTTTTGATTTTATAGGAGCATTTAAAGTTGATAGGAGTAGCACCATAATTTTAGTCCTTGTCTCACACTATTATCCTAAGAGTCTAAACTTTTTGGGTTTTGTTTGATATGTCTATGTGATACAATCTCTAAAATTATGAAGCTTTGCTATCAATATTTATCCTTATAGATCTGATTTTATTCATTTATAAGACTTCAATACACTTGAAAAAAACTTTGGAAAATATGGAAAAGGGGTTAGTGTGTGTAATATGTACTAGATGTGCTTCACACCCCATGTGTGAGCACATTACCTACATACCAATACTTTGAAGAGGAATCAAGCCATATGTAGTTCTCCATTTGAAAGTGCTTTGTGCAATTATGATATGATTATGTAAGGAAATGCTATATTGGGTGTGCTTGAGATGACTAGGTATTGATGCAAAGATTTATAGGTGTGTAGGATTATACTAGATGGTTGTATGTAGATAATAGGGAAGATTGCCTAAGTGGTTTCACTTGTATTCTTGCTTGCTTGATAATATTTACCAATGCTTTCCAAATGATCTTTGAATGGAATTTTATAGGGATATATTAGTCATGGATTAATTTTTCTCACATTAGGTTGATAAGGATAAGGATTGTAAACTGGAAGGAATTGATAATTGGGGCTAGAAATGAGATTGGATAATAGTGTCAAAAGTGGACAACAATGGCACTAGCACTCCTATCCTAGTTAGGTGCTATTGTCTTAGGTAGACAAGACCTAGGAGGATGGATTGGTCATGAAGAGAGGGTCCTAGATCTGCTAGGGTCAAGTTTATAAGGCTATAAATGATTGAGAATTAGTGAAAACAAGCCTATGAGGGTCATGAGAGCAAGCAAGAGGTACCTGTGGGTTGGGTGTCATTAGCCATGATTAAGTTACCATTTTTTGCATTTTATATGACTAAATTTGCTCCCCCTTTATTCTAGTGATGAAACAAATTGAAATACTAGGATAAAATAAAAATAGAAAGCATACCTAAACTTACTTGCAAGGGTGAAGATCATAAATCTATGTGATGCTAAGTGTGCATAGAGAGAGCATGATGTGAAGTGTAAATCTATAAGATAAAAAAAAGAGTAGATCAAATCTTAATAGATATATTATATCTAAAATAAGAATGTACAAAGCTAGTTAAAAGAGAGGAAGAAAAAAGAATGAATATACCCCACTAGGTATGTGGACCACTATAAAACCTATTGTGATGTTGAATAATGTTGGATGTGTGTTTTAACAAGAGTAATATTGTGAATGGAGTAGAGTGATTAATTCCCTAAGTAGTGGATCAAGAATATAAAGGCTATCCCTCTAGCTCCATCATCACTTACTAAGTGAAGCTAGGTGGTCATACATGTGCTTATCAATGTTTAGACTGTGTGTCCAATCCCTCTGAATAGGTGGCTCAAGAATACAAAGGCTAGCTAGTCCTTTGGTTTCATAATTTCCCTATGAAGTGAAGCTATAAATTGATACGGATATGGAATGTGTGTCATATGAGATGGCTCCTAAATCCCATGAAAGTATTATGATCTAACCATGTTGGCATGTATAGCCAAATGTATGCTAAAAACTAGGCTACTCTTGGCCATTTTGAAAGATGGAGATCAGGTTTGTATGAAAGCCACTTTGAAACTAATAATCTAGCTTATGTGGAAGCCACTCAAGAACTGAAGAACTTAGAAGTTACGCTTGTATGAAAGCTAAACCAAACCAATTCCAACCACTTGTAGGTGGTGTAGACACTTGAAAACATCCCCTTGACCAATTTTCAATGTCAAACTACCTTGAACCTATTCTCTACCTTTAGTTAACTATTTACTTAGTTAACTCACCCTTAAAACACCTCTTTTACTTTAACATTCATTAACACACCTAGGACACCCTGGCTAAACATTTTAAATACTTAACTTAGAACTTCTTTTTACCCTTTTGTGCTTGGGGGTATGACCATTGATGATTAGCCTAACTATCGATGGTTAGGTATTTGAGCTTACAAAACAAGAACTTCTAGCTATAAGTAAGATAAGCGTGAGAAAAATATAAACTTTCCCATGCAAACCTTATAGCTTATCATCTATTCAAATTAGCATTTTTATCCTAGACTAACTTAGCAACTTCCTTCGTCCTCACTTAAAAACTTTGGAATATAAATTGAGGGATCTTGGAAGAGAAAAGGATCCAAAAAATTGCATATAGGCTCTCTTTTTTCTTGGTGCAGGTATCCAAGATCCCAAAACTCTATCTACATGAATTCTAAAGGTTGGAGTAATGTTATGCTATAAAATTTCATTCATCTTGTCACTAGCTTCCACTTTGCATCATATAGGTATTATTTTAGCATTTTCTTTCTTCATTAAGTCTTTCTATATTGATCAGATCACCTACACATTACCCTACTTTCAAAATCTATATTCAACCTTCTATCTAATAGATATCCTCCCTCTAACTCCACTTCAATATATTACCACATTACCATAGGTAAATGTAGATTTTTACTATAACTATTGATGGTTATAATAATTGTTTATATTCATTTAACCATCGATGGTCAGACCAACCACCATTAGTCAACTTAATTATCATTGAGCACCTGTCAGGACAAATTACAACTTGTTATTTTTTGACCTCCTCACACCCCACCAGGCCCTCTTTTTGCTTTTAAACTATCTATAGATCTTATTCAAATTCTTTGAACCTAACATTGACCCACTTTATCATGGTATTGACTTGTCGTGATATATTTTTCTATCATATTGAATAGGTATGCTACTTATTTCTTGTATAAGCATTTATGTTCTTATTAATTTATCATCTTTCATTTCTATTGTAAGAATATTTTTATCATTAGGGGAGTGAATTGATATCCATCCAAGGGAGATTTTGATTCTTGTATCTAATGTGTTACTAGGCAATCCACCCTTTATAATTGTCTAACAAACAAGTTGGTTGAGTGCTGTCTTATTATAGGCAGCCCTTCCTCACCAAAAAGGAGCTCTCACTTTATCTAGTTATCAACGAGCACAATGATTTACCAAGTACACACCCCTCATCTATTGTTTCAATTTTTTTCTTGAAATTTATAAATAGAGCAATAAATAATAAGAACCATTCTAGCATGTTTGGTGGGACCCCTTCTGGGTTCATAGTTCTTTTTAGGCATATAGTTGCATTAGTGAATATCCATGTTCTTGAATTTTTGTTATTTCTAAATTTCAAAAGGTATATATTTCATTTCTATTATTTTATAAAAATAAAAAAGAAACAAAAAAGGTTTCCATCTTAGGGATAGGTTACATTTTCATCCTACATTAAGTGCATTTTAGTTGTTCCTTATTTACATGCAAAGACATCAAAAAATTCTTTTGGTTAAAATTGAGTGCATTCATTGTCTTACCTAATTAATACTTAGCTCACCTAGATTAATTAAACACATTATGAATTAATCTTATCCCACATATTTTACACTACCAAACCACTTGCACAAAACAAACATCAAAACTTACTTGAGACAAGGCCCATTGGTATTTCATCACCCTTTAGATCACCTTACCCTACCTAATGATTCCACTTAGATTTCAACACCAAGGGGATGATACACTCCATTCTCTAGTGGAGTATAAACTCTATAAAAATAGTATCTATTAGATAATTAACCTATCTTAGCTTTAGGTTCATGAAGTGTAGGGAGCAAGCCCCCAGTATTAGGCCATGCACATGGTCTATGTTAGATTATTTTGAGTACCAAAATTTAACCCAAAACCATCTTTAGACAACTATTCTAGTACAAGACTTGTAAGCCAAATTACCCTTTCAAACTCTCTAAGGCATAACCCAAAAGTGATTTATAATGAATCCTAGGATTAATCACATTTTTAGTATATGCTTTGTCTACTTTGAGATTTTATTTTTTTATTCTTTGTTTAATGTCTAAGTTTTACAAATCCCTTTCAATTTATCATATGGTCTTAAGTAGACAACAAGTGAGAGATCAAAACAACCAACCATTATCTTCCTCTTCATCCTCATCTATGGATTATACCTCAGATGTTGATAAATCCCCCATGCTTCACCCCACCATTCTCCTTCACCTAATAGGCCTCCTATAGTTCCCAAAGGCGATGCAGATTTTTAATTTTCTGGACAACAACTAGGTGGATCTTCAACACTATCTTAATACCTTATCTTATCATGCTTTATCTACTTTAGTCCCTTCATTATATCCACTTTATGGTATGCCACATCACCTCATGGTTAGTGTTACATCAACCCGAACTTCTATTATCCAAGCTTCATCTTCTACCATTGGCTCATCTACTACCACCACCCAGACACCTATTACCCCAACCAATACCTCTAACATTGGCTAAATTTTACCCCTTCTCACTTATGCCCCTTATACTAGTGTGATGTCTTCCACACCCATTTGTACCATTCCCTCCAACTCAACCAATATACCAACCTCTACCCCCTTTCAAAACTTGGTACTAACGATAACACAAACACTTCCCTCCATTAGTAATATGGTGACTACCCATCAACAATCCAAGGAACTTTAGTATTACCAACCTAAACCTTACCCCCATCAACCAACCTAAATGTACCCCTAAACTAACCATTATCATTTCCTCAACAAGTCCCCATAGCACCTTATCAATATATTACCAATGCATAAGGATATATTACACCTACTACCTAACCCTTAATAACTATCAATCTTATTGAGGCACCATCCCAACCTCAAATTACCAAGTACCAATATGTGGCTACTTCCATACCTCCTACCACATATCAATTCATAGTTGTAACTCAACCAAAATATAAATTACCACCTAATTATGTAGTTAACCAACCCTAACCTGACCTGATTAGGATACTCATGGACAAGATGACCCATATTGAATCCTCTATATCTGGGTCTCATAATATTTTATCCTATGACCAAATTTACACTGGTACTATCAACCCATCTACTCTAATTCATGCTTATCCTCCTCAATGGGAACTCCCTAAATTCTCTAAGTTTTAGGTTAACAAGGATCCTCAACAACATTTGATGAAATTTCACCATTCTTGTTACTTGATCACATATGACAATGCCCTCCTCTTTCAAACCTTCCCTATGTCTTTAACAAGACCTACCTTAGATTGGTATAGTTCCCTTCCTAGGCACTCTATCCTTTCATTCTCCTAACTCCCCCAAATATTCTTAGAACACTTTTTGATGAACATATCGAAGAAGGTCTCCATAGTAGACCTCTATTATATTGAATAATTTTATGATGAATCTATCATTGATTTTATCACACAATGATGAGGTCTGATTAAACAACTATCCTTTTCACTTCCCCAAGTAGAGTTTATCAATATTTTCTGTAGGGGATGCACAAAACACATTGTTCCTAGCCTTTAGGTACAAACAATTAGAACCTTTGATAAAGTGTTCACAATGGTGCACAAACTTGAAAACCATTCCATAGATGAGGGTAAACTAAAATTGAAAAATAATAATTCCACTTACAAACCCAATGATCCCTCTACTACCAAGACAACTAACGAACCCAATCTTATAGCTAAAGATTCTACAAACTTAGTTCTGTTAAAAGTTACCCCACCTCTGTTCATTAACCAATGATGTCAAACCACTCCTTCCAACCCTTCATACCCACCAATCTAAAATAAAAACTACCCCCCACCCTAAAAAATTAACACCTATAGGAGAATCTTATGCCTTTATGCTAGATAAATTACTAAAAGATAATGTTATCCAACTCCCACCTATCAAGCCACCCCAATAATTTGATCCTTCTCACCTCATGCCTAGGTGGTACAATGAAAATGACCATTATGATTTCCATCAAGTCATTAGACATGAAATAAATTGGTGTAACACTTTTAAAAGCCTCATCTAAAACTTCATTGACAATGGTAAATTATCATTTGATAACCCCAACGCACCTCCTAATCATTCTCTTGATATTTTTCACATACCTTTTCCTAATCATACTCCATCAACTCAACCCCATAATAATAACTCTAAACCATCATCATACTATGAGGCACACACAATAAACATCATCATAAATTAACCCATGGTGGATGATCCCCACACTTCTATCACTCCTTCACCAACCTCATGTATGGAAGAAGCAAGTTCACCTCTTATCCATTTAGAGACTCAAATAGAAGAATATATATCCCTTATGTCTTTGTTTGATCAAACCATACCCATACCCACCTCTCCTTTCATGGAAACAACAATTTATTTAACCACTTCTTCTTCCACCCCACCAATTGGTAAAACCCTCTTCTTTTCCTTTGGATACCCTAGTGAAGGAAGAAATTGAGACCATACCTACACCCCTAATCAAATAACCATCTATTCCCCTAATCACCCCACAAGCAACCATTACCTCATTTACCCAACTAGGGATTTAAGAACATTATATCTCAAGTAAAGATGAAGAAACCTTACCTTCTTCCTCACCTAAGGGCTTAACATTTGAAAAAACTAATCAAGGGACCAAACCCATTTACAAGCCCTTTTCTCAGTTAGTGTAAAGTCTAGAATTTGCTTCATAACCTAACCTAGATAGAGTCACCTTTTAGCACCATCTAGGGCTCCCATACCAAAATAGAGTTAAACCCTTAACCTCATTGTCATCCACCCTCAAACCTATTGTCACCCCATCATCAAACATTTCTTTCTCCCAAGACATGCGAGAACCATATCACCCACCTACACCTAGATCATCTCATAAATTTATTGCTAAACCAACCAAAAATTTGGGTATCCTTCCCATACCTAGCATCACCCATCCAACCATAAAATTAGACCTAACCCCCTCTATTCCACCTAAAAAACTACCAACCAAGATGGTCTGAAGGGTGGAATTGCCTATACCTCATCCTCAATCTTGACCTATTCCACTTCCTTGTCATTCACCATCTATTTTGGGACCCCACCCTTCTACCATCCCAATTACCTATTCCACTTAAATTAAACCAATGCCCTTTCTTATGCCTACTCTTCCATCACATAAGCCATTGAATTCTTCATCATTCATAGATAGTTTATCCCCTTTCACTTTCCCACCTATTATTGACCCCTCAACCTCTACTTTGAAACCATCCACCTATAACCCAATCATAGCTAAGCCAACCCAACCCAAAACATCTACCAAAGTTATTAAAGCACCTACCCCTTATAAATTCTAGTCTACACCTAATAAGATTCCTATTTCTTTAATGATAATTGCAACATCATAAACACCTTTGAAGGAATCTTATGTAGTTATTTTATAGAGGTTATTACAAACATTTTCCCTTAAGTTTCCACCCATCAATCCATTCACCCCTTCTAATACCAAACCCTCCCAATTTGATGATACTTTTATTTGTACATATCATAGGACACTAGGACATGATATGGATAAATACAAAGCTCTCCAAGCCCTTATCCACAACCTATATAATGAGGATGATTTGTTATTAGATGAACCACCTTCATCAGCCCAACCAATCCAACTACTAGCCTAACAAATACATCTATTAGCCTAGTCAAACTAACCATCAACCCAACTAATCCAAAAATTGACCCCACTTATACTTGCTCTTTGAATTTCATCTCAAAATGAAGGGGAGGAATTAAAGCAATTACCTAGCCTGATCAATCTTATTATCCATACCATTCATATGATTACTTGATCTCAATTGTAATAATGAGGTAAGGGAAGAACCCATGTGTCTATTCCATGGACATATCCTTTAAACTCATAGCCTTCTAACTAATCTCAAACACTAACACTACCATCTATATCCTCACCTAGACCCATAATATCTATCTTAGGTGTACTCTCACCAAATATTTCACATCCATTCAACAAACCATCTTGAAGCAACTTCACCAAGCACTAGAGAAGATGAGCCTTTATGACTTGATCTAGACCTCACCCCATCATCATATTGGACTAATGAATGATATATAATCCACTGAGGTTAAACCAAATGACCATCAACCTCTTGCATCCTTCATTATAGCCCTCCAACATTCTACCATCATCACCTTCCAATATTTCAAGATACCTCTAGCCCATTTGAGGAATCTAACCATCCTTTCTTTGTTACCACATACATTAATCACACCCACATCAAAAGGGTGATGATTAATGGAGGATCCAAAATCAAAATAATATCCTCCCATGATTTTGATCAGATAAATTTACCAAATAACATCATGGCTAAAATAATAGTGGTTTTATGATCCTTTAATGACATAATGACCACTACCTTGTGGACTATTGTCCTTCAAATACGCTTGGGGACTCACACCATTCTTGAGCTATTTTATGTTGTAGAAGGTGAATTCCAATATAAAATTCTAATTGGATGTCCTTGGATTTGAGATATGAGTTGTATCCCCTCTAATTTACACCATTGTGTCTAATTTAAATATGAAGAACATGTTATAACCATCAAGGATGATCCTAGTCCTTTTACATTTTACAACATGACCTATGTGCCTAATGATGTCCTTCTTCCACATTTATCTATTTCATAATCAACAAACCCCATTAACACAATTACACCATAAACCATGACCCATAGTGCTTCTACCATCAATAACGATGAAGCCTCAACCAATGCATCTATATTCCCATTGAGGATTCCTCAGCACAAACTTTCCAACGTCTCTTCCTTCTAGAATATCAACTTTTAGCTTTAGATGATTTTCCCAATCTACATTAATATGGAAACCTTAAAAATGACCCTTCTTATGACCCCAACATAGGAACCATCATCCCCTTTGGAATTCCTAATAATTGAACAAATTTTATCTATGGGGGACTTGATCGGCCACTCCTTGCTCCTATCACCAGTCCATATATTCAACCTTTCACTTTTTAATTTCTCCTATTTAAGAAATCCATCCTTTGACAAAACCTATCTTCATTATTTTTCTTGGAAAGGATTTGGTTTGGGCCTTTACAAATAAAGACCTCATGAATTACCTATTATCAAAAATTAGAAACCTCATGAGTTTTTTTGGGCTCAAGTTCAAACCACCAAAAGAAACCACCTCACCAAAACCCATTGTTACCCCCATGTAAGAGGTTCCATCCTCACCAAATTCATCTTACCAATCTAAAGACTCTAACATTATCCCATATAACTTTTTTTATCAATACCATTAGCTTAGGCCCACTGACCTATCAACAAGGTGGCCAAACTAACACCTTTCCCCTTATCCATGCTAAGGTGATTGACTATGATTCACCCACTATTCACACCATCTAATGCCAAAATGATTCTTCCATCCTTACCTACCTTAGTGCAGGGGATTATTCTATATATAAATCCCTTCCACCTGAGAACTAAACCATGTTAAATGATTTAACTACTGATATTAACTTTGGAACTCAAAAAAATCCTCACATCATTAAACTTGGCTAATCCTTAAACTTGGATGAGAAATGGGCTTATCCTACCTTCCTTCAAGACTGTAGCATTGCATTTGCATGGTCTTATCAAGATATGCCTAGAATTGACCCATTTATATCCATTCATAACATTGTTACCCATCCTAAGGCTAAGCTAGTATGACAAAAGATTCACAATATACACCCTCACATATCTCTTCTCATCAAAGAACTTCTATGCCTTATATCTATCAACTTCATCTAACCCATTTATTATCCATAATGGATGTCTAACATCATTCCAATTTCCAAACCCACTGGGAGAATTCATCTTTACATCAATTTTCATGACCTTAACCTTACTTTTCCCAAAATTGACCAACTAGTTGATCTTACCATAGGTCATGAGATGTTATCTCTCATGGATGGCTTTTTAGGATATAATTAGATCTTGATCACCCCCTTAAATCAACATAAAACTACCTTTATCACCCTCTAGGGTACCTTATACTATAAAGTCATGCCTTTAAGTTTAAAAATCATAGGAGCAACCTATCAATGAGCCATAACCTATATCTTCCATGATTTTATCCATAAGATTGTAGAAGATTATGTGGATGATCTCTTAGGGAAATCCAAACATCATAAAGATCATCTAGTTATTCTCACTATCATCTTCGATTGACTAATCCAATTCCATGTTAGGCTCAATATAAAGAAATGCATTTTTGGGTTTCTCTCTAGGTAGCTCTTTGGCTTTATCGTTTCCCTCCATGGAATTGAAATTGATCCTGCCAAAGTCAAGGCCATCTTGGAAATGCCTCCTCCAACAAACCTTAAACAAATTTATAGTCTATAGGGAAAAATCTAATCTATCTGTCACTTCATTTCTCATCTATAAAATATATGCCAACCCTTTCACCATCTCCTAAAGAAAGACACCTCCTTTAGATGGACCAAAGAATGTCAACAGGCCTTTGATTCACTCAAAGACTACCTACTTTCTCCACCAGTTCTTATCCCATTTAAGGATGACCAAAATTTCTACCTTTAGATATCCACCACTAATCACTCTTTAGGTGCAATGATGGCTCATTGAGATGAAAAAAACAAAGAACAAGCCATATATTATATCAACCACATGCTTCTAGAATATGAGACATGATATACCCATCCTAAAAATCTTTGTCTCACTCTCATTTTTATCACCTCTAAACTCCATCATTACCTTATTAATCACAAAACATACATTATTATACATAACAACCCACTCAGGTATATGCACTCCAAGCCATACCAAAATTAGTGTATGGTTAAGTGGCTCATGATTCTAGCTGAGTTTGATCTTGAGTTTTTTCAACAAAAATCCATTAAAGGAAATGTCATCACTAACCAATTGGGTAACTCTCTCCTCCCAGATAAATAACCTATTACATTGACCTTTTTCGATGAGTCTATTTCAAATCTTTCTTAGGAAGAACCCCCTTACCAAATTACAATGTTTTCTAATGGATTTAATGCTAAGATGGTTTGGGTACATGCATAATTCTCATTCCTCTTCATGGATAACCTCTTCCACTTTCCTTTAAACTTTACTTTGAATGTACTAACATGGTATAATATGAAGCTTTGGTCATCAGTCTCTAAACTGCTCTTACCTTGGGAATCAACACCATTTCTATCTTTAGTGATTCCCAACTCATGATCAACCAATTCAATAGGTCCTATCAATGTAAAAATGATATTTTGAAAAAATATAAACTTATCATTGACAAACTCTTAATATATTTTAAATGTTACTAGATCTAGTTAGTATCCTAATCTACTAACAAATTCATAGATATAATGGCCTCCCTTATATCTCAAATTCCCTCTCAACCCATTGAATATAAATTATTTGTCACCATCCATCATTTCATTAGGCATTCATATATTATTTTAGACCTTCCTACCACTTGTAGTGTGGAAGCACCTCCTTTAGATGTTTGATATGACCAAACCTTTAACTACCTTAACCTTGTCATCACTCCACCCAACCTCTCAAAGAATGTCTGGAAAGCCTTCATTTAGGGTACCTCTCATATACTATACTGGGAGGAATCCTTTACAAACGTGGCTTTGACAACCTTCTTCTTCATTGTTTGTGGAGTCATGAGATTTCCCACGCTATCAAGGAAACTCATGATGGAATTTATGGGGGTAAGTTTAGTGGCCTCATTGTCACTAAAATAATCATACACCTTGGTTATTATTTTCTTACCCTCAATTAGGACTATTATGACTATGTAAAGAAGTGTGTCAAATTCCAACAACACACTAACTTGCATCACGTACCCACTCATGGACTTAAAGTATCTAAATATTATTATCCCTTCTCATAGTGGGGGATTGATATCATTAGAGAAATCAATATTCACTCATCTCAATGACACTAGTACATCATCATTTCTATCAAATATTTCACTAAATGGGTGGAATCCATTCCCCTTATCTCAATCAAAGCCAAAAAAATTATTGATTTCATCAATCACCACATCATCTGTCATTTTGGTGTCCCTCACAAAATCATCACTGATAATAGAAAATCCTTAAGAAAAAGAAATTGCAAGCCCTCTATAATGATGTTGTCACCAAGTTCAACCATTCCTCACCTTATCATCCATAGGCAAAAAAATAGGTGGAAGCATCCAACAAAACCCTCATCAAGATTCTAATCAAAGTTATATGTGCTTTAGGTTGGGATTGGAACATACACATCCATTTATCCTTATGGGCCTATCACACTAGCATTCAAACCTCCATAGGTGCTACACCTTTTTCCCTAGTCTTTGGTACTGAGGCTATCTCACCTCTTAAAGTATAGATCCCCTCTCTTTGCATATCCTTGCAAAACATCATGTCTAAAGATGATTATTGTCAAGAATAACTCATGCACCCTAAGATTATCAATGAGCATCTCCTTACTACCATTAACCATATTCACATCTACCAAAAGTGTATAACCCATGTTTATAAAAAACATATAGAAGAATGGGAATTCAATATCAAAGACCTTATCCTTAAATAAAACCAACATGTAACAAATATGGAGAAAAGTAAGAATTGGATTTAACCCTATATCATCACCCATAAATATGGATCAAGATCTTATTGTTTGTCCTCTCTTGAAGGCAAACTAGAACCTAATCCTCTCAATGCTTTGCATCTATGTACTTTCTACTATTAAGGAGAACTAATAAACCCTATTATCTAACTTAAGCTTGTCCCTTGTTTTATGAGATTCTCACATCCTTTAACTTATTACCCTATTCCTCTTGGGGACATGTGATTATAATAGACCCATTTGATTATCAATCATAAATTTTAGCCTAATCTTAAACATGGATACCATGGCTTGGTGCATGACATGGTTCTCATGGATACTTTTCATCTTTAAATAAATGGAATCCCATGGTCACTTGTTTCCCAAAACCACTTTCCAAACCTTGGAACCACATTTTGTGGAAAAAACCTTACCCCTATAAAGGTCAACCTCTAAGCCTGAATAGATGTGTACATGTCTAAAACAACATTCAAATTTTTTTACATGGGATGTAAAATATTATTTGGGCCCATTTTCTTAAGTATAGACCACTCCCTTAAAGGATGGCTACAAAATAAAGTCAAAATAGATAGACTAATCCCTCGAAGGATAACTATCAAAAACTAATTCATATTCAGACTTAGACCACTCCCTTGAAGGATGGATGTGCCAACATGTCAAACCTAATCTCTTCTTAAAAGTTGTAATCAGATCTATTAAAGCATTTAAAGCTTCCCATATTGATCAGATTCACCCTTTTCATAAATATGAGTAAGAAATGACCCTATCAAAAGAGATTTATCCTAAGAGGGAAGCAATTAGTTCTCTCATGAAAAATTGTATTTGTAAACTTCCTACATCGATCAGTTTACACATTATAAATACATGGAATTTTCTAGTTTGGTTCTCAAGTCACCTATAATAAGGGTAAGTAAATCCACATCAAGTTCCTACATCATCCTTTTCCCCTCCATTTATCTATCATCCCCTTTTCTTGTATACCCTCTATAAGTCAAGGGACTATGAGCTCACTTAGCACAATGCATTAATGATGACACATTTTCACTAAAAGCATGCTAATGAAAAGCATATGAAAGGTTTATTTTCATTAAGATGAATCCACCCTAGGTTTAATAGGTTACAAGACTAATGAACCCAACAAGCCTTTTTCTCAATTATATTAGCTCACAAGGATGTTGTCTCTAATTATATTGAGTTTGTTACCTACACTTAATTTATATGTTTTCATTAAAACATTAAATCATATCTCTACACATCACAACATAATTAAAATATACAATAATCATAAACTATATTATGAACAACATATTATGAACCATAAAATACACATGACCAATTCATACAAACCATTTTCTTTCACATTGAGTAACATCACATTCGCACATTACTTAAATTTTCAGCATATCCAAGCATATACATCATAAGCATTGTCCCCACATCAAAATCTACCTCTATAATCAACAACATCATATAGAACAAAACATTAAACTATATATCATCACATGCCTATACTAAGAACATTGATATAAATAATCATCATACTCGTAAGTCTATAAAAAATATCATCTATAACATTAAAAACATCTAAGTCACTCATCAACATCAATCCTAATCATCACATCATGAACATACAATAATCCATCTCATAAAACATAAAAGCATAATCACTATAAACATCTAAATCATCTCATATAAATCATATATGTACATCAATAGGTGTCAATACATGTACACATCACTCACTCATATACATCTCACATCAATAGCATGTAGGCTAATATCAAAATACATATATACATATCAAAAAATATATAATCTCATCATGGGCCTACACCTACTTTACCACCACCACTGGCCCCATCTATACCTATACCTAGTGGTGGTCCCCTTAGGACCCCTTTCTAACCCACTATCGCAACCCACTAACCTAGTGTAACAAGCATGGCCCCACCACCCATGCTAGCTCTATACTTAGTGAATCTCATGGCATGGGACAATTTATCAAATACCATTACCTTGTAATAATGAATCTCTTTTATAGTGACTAAATAATGTGCCCATGGCATTGAATCTATTGGACCTCCTACTACTACACTTACCACACCCAAACCAATCTACCCCTATAATGTGCTGATATGGCCCTACAAATTATATAATTTATCTTATAAAATGATAACCTAGTCCTGTTCCTAGTTCCTTTCCACTGTCATAGCCCCCACCTATCCTTGTAATGCCATAATCTAGCCTTAGAATATGGCCACCTGCCCCTATAATACTATAATCTGGGCTTGGGCTATAGCCAATGCTATCATTACCTAAGTATCACCCTATATTGGTCCCTATGTTAGATTAATGTCCATAAGCCCATGATCCCCATCACCCCAACCAAAATTGGTTACCATATATCTAACTTAAAACCATGTAGGATAATCAATTGTGATGCCTACATCATCTCTCATTCTATCAAGTAGTTCCTCATGATCTAAATCCTCCTTTTATGGCTATGGCTCCAGTAATAAAAAATCTACATCCTTCCTCCTATACCATGAAAAATCAAGTGGGATCCCTTACCTAAGTCTAAACTATCTCTACACTCTCTCAAATGGGATGCACTCCATCTTACCATTCTGCCTCTGAAACACCCATCTCCAACTCTACAAGGCTAAAGTATGATATCTATAAGTAACCCATATAAGAAAAGTCTTGCATGGCCTCCAAATTATATCTCTAAGTTCTAATCCTTTTAAAGCATCTCAAAACCAATCAATATCCCTCACACCACGTCCAACCCTTATCATCTTCCCATCCCTTCTCCATCGATAAAATCTGACTCTATAGTCCATCAGTAAGTAACCCTCCATAAGAAAGCCCAATGGTCTTAGTACTCATATGTGTTTGAATACCTAGCAATGAAGTATGAGCCTCACACTAAGGCCATAATTCTTGTGCACTCTAAAACCCCATACCTATATATATATTTGAACTAACAAAACTTAGGCCCATCCAAAAATAGTATTCCCAAATACCATCTCCATAAGTACCCCTAATATAACACAAGGAAACCTCCCTCTAATGAAATGTGATAGATCATAACATGTCACCACTAGCTAAGTAATTATTAGTAAGTGTCTCTCACACTAGGTCCTCTCATACAGTGGCCTAATATTGAATCTACTAGAGTGAAACTATGCATGCACTCTATCCACCCTATACCATATATCCATACACTTATCAATCTCCTTTATCTCTATGTGATAAATCGAGTCCCCTTAGATGGGTAACCATGTGATCCTATGTACATCCTCTAATAAGATGCTCATCTTTCCTATCAATAACTATAATACGTTAGTTATTAGGTCCCATCTCTTGATGAGGGCAACTATCATCATAAAATCTCTAGGAAGGCAGTGGTAGTGGTGCATCACTCTAAAACTAATTACCTCCATATGTCACGAATCTTCTATAGACATAACATATCACACCTTTGTAAATATCTTAGGCACTCGATCTTGCAAATGGATATGATCTTAGGCCTACCAAACAATCATATAAAACATGAGGTAATCAACCTATCCCTATTTATCATTTCTGAGATATGTTGACTATCAAACACTAGTACATCCACTAACAATATTTCATTTACCCCTTCTTTATACTTATCTCTCAAAACCCTAATCAATAATTTCAACCCTTCACATATTACATGCACCTATCACCTACTTGGTTTTACTACTATAATCACCTTATTCTACCCCTCATCTCTCTCCAAGCATGCTAGAATACCTATTATTTATATGAATAACCACCTACATCTTGTCTCCAAATAACTACCTATTATCTATATTATATTTCTTTATAAAACTTCAAAACCTCTACCACACCCGTACACCACCCTTTAGACCTTCCTCTATCTAAACTCACACCAAGCTATATACACTTTCACATTCTCAACTATTTAGATTAACATTAGATTATTTTTCCACTAAAACATGGATATAATCACCTATCAACCTATTACCTAGTAGAACCTCCTTCAACAATTATCTATATCCAAATTCCTTGTGTACTTTATTTTTTTAAAAAAATAGGCACCCTTTTTAATAAAATAATAAATATAATCATATAATAATCAATTAATTATACTCCCCCTTTTTTTACCCCTCTCTTACCCCCCCTCCTTTTTATTGAATGTCAACAGATCCCTTAACCATCAATAGTCTCCTTGGGGTATTTTCACCCCTTGGGTTAACCCATCACTAGTTGACTCAACTACTAATGGTCACTATTAGTGACCATTAGTAGTGAAACTCAAACCCCTAACCTTCTCTACCATACCCTCCTCTATGCTAATTTTCACAACCTCTTCTTTTCCCTCTCCTACAACAACACTGGCTTTCCCTTTCCTTCCCTTCTCCCTATTTTCCTTATTTTTCTCACACATTTTCATCAAACCTAAGAACCAAAAACCCTTAGGAATATCTCTACCCACACCATGTTCTGATCACAAATTATACATTTCAATAAACATAAATCCTAGGAAAGCAGTAAATTTCAAACCATGAGGACCCTACCTTATTTCATGACTGATGACAACATTTCAGCCCATGACCAACTACCTGGCCATGTGCATCTCCTGTATCCATCTTAGCTCAATCACCCTCTTAATTCCCATCATGAATGCACTCTTGACACCTAAGTAGGATTTAAGTAATCATAGACAATTTTTATACCAAATGTTTGGATAATACAATGTGACAAAGTTAATTTTCAAATGATAATTTACTTTCACTATTTGCCCTTTTTACCATAACTTTAAGGTTTTTACCCAACCATTTATGGTTAAGATAACCATTGATGGTTATAAATAATCATTGATGATCATATAATCATCAATGGTTAAACCTAAGTGATGATGGTCATGTCACCATCAATGGTTAAGGTTAGACTTCTTATTCCCACCCTTCCTCCAACTTTTCTACCTAAACTAAACTTGTAGTAAACTATAGTGGGGCAACCCTTTTCTTGCCACACCTTGACCTATTCGAGAGTAATCCTCTCCCCCCAAATAATTGAAAACTAAATTAAGCCTAAAGTCCATGTTAGATCCATTATCCATGGGACTATGTAGGTAGCATCTTCTTGCCTAGCACATTAGGAGTTAGATCAACCCTACCCAATCAACCACCCAAACCATTTTCCCACATCCACCTTAACATTGGGATAATTTTTGAACCAAACTATTCACATACATTTTACTAACATTTATTTGTTCATGCTTGACTTCCTTGACTAATTTTTCCATGTTAAACTCTTGTATTTTATACCCCCTCATACATGACCCAATCATTTATGTTTTTCTTGAGAGCACTTCCTACTCTAGAAACCTGAGCAAACACTCAACTTATCTAAGAGACTTGATATATGTGACCTAATCAGATATGACCAATGCTAGGGAATGGTTACCTCATCATTTCTCCTTAAACTTTAACTTATTATTATCCACATTGGTAACTTTAATCTTTGCATGATTTTGACTCTCGCATTTAGTCACATTTTGTGCACTTTTTTATGTTTTAAATGCCCATACTTTTTCATCAACAACCTTTTAACCTCCATTTAACCATGTATCAAACCATGAATCAATTTTAGTTTTTCCTCATTGACTCCTAGTTTGAGGGGGAATACCCTCCTCCCATACTTGAGGCAATCACAACTCGATCAATCAATAGTTCATTTTTATTCTATGACTTATTGAACTAAAGCTTCACAATAAAAATGGGCAAAATGTAGACACTCAAAAACATACTCTTGACAAATTTTTGATGTCAAAATACCTTGAACCTATTATTCACCTTTAGTTATATATTTAACTAGTTAACTCACCCTTAAAACACCTCTTCTACTTTAACATTCATTAACACACCTAGGACACTTTGGCTAAACATTTTAAAACCTTAACTTAGAACTTGTTTTCACCCTTTTGTGCTTAGGATATGACCATAAAAGGTTAGCCTAACCATCAATGATCATGTATCCAAGCTTATAAAATAAACTTCTAGCTATAAGCAAAATAAGCATGGGTAAAATAAAAACTTTCTCATGTAAACCTTAAAGCTTACCATCTCTTCAAATTAGCATCTTTATCGTAGAGCAACTTAGTAACTTACTTCCTCCTCAATTAGCAATATTGGGCTATAAATTGAGGGCTCTTAAAAGATAAAAGGATCCAAAAAATTGCATCTAGGATCTCTTGTTTGCTTGGTACAAGCATCTAAGATCCTAAAACTCTATTTGCATGACTTTTGAAGGTTGGAGTAATATTATGCTATCCAATTTCATTTAACTTATCACTAGATTCTAATTTACATCATACAGGTATTATTTTCTTGTTTCTAGAATTTCCTTTCTTCATTAAATATTTCTATCTTAATCATATCACTTACACATTACCCCTTACTCTCAGAATCTATATTTAACCTTTTGTCCATCAAACACCCTCCGTCTAACTCCACTTCAATAAAATACCACATTCCCATAGGTAACCATGGATAGTCAGACCAACCACCATCAGTCAACCTGACTATCATTGATCACCTATTAGACCAACCACCATCGATTAACACAACTATCATCGATCACCTATCAGACCAAATAATAGCTTATTATTTTTTGACGTCCTCACACCCCACCAAACCATCTTTTTTATTTTGAACTATCTATAAATCCTATTTAGATTCTCTAAACCTAACCTTGACCCAATTTATCATAGAATTGACCTACCATGCTATATTTTTCTATCATATCAAATAAGTATGTTACTTATTTCTTGTATAAGCATTTATGTTCTTATTGATTTATCATCTTTCATTTCTATTATCAAAATATTTTTATCATTAGTGGAGTAGATTGAAAACCATCTAAAGGATCTTTCAATTCTTAGATCTAGCATGTTGATAGGTAGTCTACCCTTCATACTCATCTAACAAATAAGTTGGTTGAGTGTGGTCTTATTGTATGTAGTCCTTCCTCACCAAAAAGGAGCTCTCACTTTGTATGGTCATCAACGAGTGTAATTTTTTACTAGGTACACACACCTCATCTATTATTTATCTCCTTTTTCTTAAAAGTTAGAAGCATAGTAATAAATATTAGGAAATATGTAGAGTAAGGCATATAACTATTGAGAATGCTTGGGTAATGCTAAACTTGGAAAGAAAGAAAATAAATGTGCTATGCACATTGCCCCTAATCACCGGTGTCTAAAACATGGATTCTGATCTAAGATTTGTAATAACTACCCTATCTAAAATTAGAAGTGAGAGCCATCATACCAAGAATTACACCCCTATATCTAGATTCTCTAAACAAAACTATATTGAAACTACTAACTGTAGTCTGAATTATAGTTGACAAAACTATAATTGAACTTAGTTTTCTATTTATTTCTAGAAAATCTAGTTTTTTATATTTGGATAGGAACACTATAAATAGATAGTAGCACTATCATTGTTGTATTCCAATCTTGGTGATATTATCCTAAGCCAAATTTGATGACCATTCTAGATTCTTGACTATCTACCTAGTCTATTCTAACTAGTTTGGTGTTTGGTTGCTATTCTAGGTGTTTTGAATGCTACTATTTTGATAATTAAGAGCTCTTATATTTGTGATAAAACCCATGTTTATTACCCCCTCTTTTGAAGGTAGGAATGGATACCTTACAATGAATTATCTTAAAATAAAGATATTTACAAGTGTGTTATGTTGCATGGATACATGATATAGAAATGATAATCAATAATATATCTCAAGATATATCATGGGTTGTAGTAAGAGATTGTTAGATGAATAGGGGTATGCCTAGATAGATATAATAATGTAATAACATGTGTAATGTTTTAAACTAGAATTTAAAGTCTAGTTAGTTGTTAGTTGGAGGGATGGAGCATGATGTCTATCATGGCATCTAAGAAAACATGAATAATAGATGATATGGATTATGGCATTGTAAACAATCAAAAAGCAAACAAGTAATAAGCACACAAGGCAAGAAGCATGAATAAAGAAGAGTAAAAGAATTGTTAAAGGGCCAATCAAATAAGGGAAATGGGCACATGCCACTCAAATTAAAAATCAAGCATACAAGGCATGTTCAAATTCCACATACACATATAGTTGAAATAAGCAAGTTGGAATGGAATCCACAATCACATAGAGGCGTATAGGCAAAGGACATTGAAAAATGTCCTAAGGTACACACATGAATAGAATCAAATGACATTGGAAAATGTCCTAAGTCACATACTATAAATGAGTAGGAACTAAGAAAATGCAAATAATCTAGCTACTCTAAGCAAGAAAAGAAAACATGTAAAGAACTAGAAGATACAAGCATATCTAGCTAATCAAAATAAGAATGAAAGTATGCAAGACATGTTATAAAAATATAAGGTATATTATAATAAATAAAAAAGTGATATATACTAGTGAGTGTCAATATAGTAATCTATGTAAGCAAGAAAGTAATATACATCAACATGATAACTAAAGTGTGTGGTGTAGGATTGACATAACTTGGATGGTGTAGTCCTGTAGAAGATGCCCCAATGGGTATGTATATAAATGTGTGTCTAAAATGTATAATTAGGATGTCCCCTAAATGGGTAGAGTAAAGAAATAAAATATCTAGATGTCACTACACACATTCAAAGAAGATCAAGTGAAGCATGGTAATGTAAATAAACTGACAAATAATAGCATATAATAAAAAATGTAAGTCTAACATAGTAGTAAAAATGTAAATCATGGATGATGCATATAATTAAAATGTTCATGGTGTTCTTGAAATGTTAAATTATTTTTGAATTTTTGAAATATTTAAACTATGTACAATTAAGCATAAGAAATTATGAATAGGTAAGTTGGGAAAGGATGATACTAACTGATGAGTCTTATGGGAGACTCCCTATCATGGTGTCTTGTATCAAACAAAGGAATTATGAATGATTTTGAATCATTAGGGAATGGATGTGAATATGATTCTAAATATTTGGATTCATTATTGGTATCTTGGAAATCATAATAACTTGTATTGTTCCATTCATCATTATCATCTTGTTCTTAAAACAATGGAATGCTAGTGTTGAATTTTATTATATCTAGTTCTTTTCTTTTGATAAATTATGTTTTTGAATGATTTTCCTTAGGATTTTTAAGAAATTCCAAACTATGGTGACAAACATTATTTACTACTAGAATAGGAATAATGATGCCTTGCGCATGTTTGCCTAGCCCTTGACCTTGATAATCAAATTATTGTAGATATTTTTGACCAAACCCATGTTTCTTTGAAATTTGAGCCTCATTTTGGAGAGGTATATTTGCATATTTTTTGTGTTTTACCTATTCTTTTGTTTTTATTTCTTACTCTGAGTTTGCTTTTTAATCTTTTTATTGTTCTAAGTTAAGCTTGGGTAACCACTTTTGTACTATTTTTGAATTTGACCCTTTGTGAATGTGTTCCTGTGTCACTATGGATTTTTTGAATGATTTACCTTATATACGGTCCTCATTAGAAATTATCTATTGTATATGTTGTTTTAATGCCAAACATGAATTTGTGTGATGCCCATACATTCTATGATATGCACAATAATATCTGGATCTTCTTACTAGATGTATAGGAGCTAGTTTGATCAACTTATATTTAATCATTTCCATTAGTACCTCAATTGAAATCCTATTTGATCTTTTAATGATTTTTGAATCACTATTTTTAGAGTTAATCTATTGTGATTTCCTATTTTGATATGTAACATTGCTTGAAACCAATTGACTAGGTGAAGGTGTGTATACATGATTGGCACTAAGATGCCTTTGAGGCTTTTGTATAATCTAATTTTACAATGTTGTAATATTTTCATGTCATAGCTAGTTATATGTTTGTAAATATGATATTAAATTTCTCATATTGGTGATTTTATCCCTTAGAGTCTTACAAGTGCAAACCTTAGTTACTTCTGATTGAACATGTAAGCACATATGTTGAAGAGGATTTGAAGAAGATATAGGCTAAATGTATGCATTAGGAACAATAGTATAGGTTACCTCACCTTTTGGAGGGGTGATAACATGGACTTGGTTAGAGGGAAAGTAGTTATCACCCTCTTAGGGGAGATGAGGAAAAGGAAATACTTTTGTGCATAAGATATGACATTGAAACTTTATAGGTGGTAGTTAGCTTATGTAAAAACCATGTGGCCAAGGAATTAGATACATCTAGGTAGAAACCATATATATATGGGATGAAATGCATGTAAATGGAGTTATAAATTATATAACAATATGATTATAAAGAATATTCCACATGAGAGATAGAAAACAAGGGATATAGAGGATGATTTTGTGTAATAGTGAATAAAAGGCTTTGACATGTACTTTGACATTTGTAATGTGTTTAACATGATAAACTTGAAAATTTTCCATATGAGAGATAGAAAGCAAAGGATAAAGAGCATGAAATTATGCATTAATGCATAAAGAGCGTTGACTTTTAACATAATATTTCTAACATGTTTAGAAAAATAGAGTTGGAAATTATTCTAAATGAGAGAGAGAGAGAGAGTATGCCAAATAAATATTGAAATCTTGTTCATTTTTATAAATAAATTTTGTAATGTCATCCCTTATTATGAAAATTAACAATGAAAAGGAAAGAATGAAACTTTGCATTAACATATGGTAAACTTCATCCTTCATGTACATGATAGGACCAAGTATGGTCTCCTTATTATTTACAATAAATTTAAGAAATATTTGGAAATAAGTGAGATCCATTTTTATTTTGATGTGAAATTTGAGTTTAGATGTAAGGTGATATTAAAATAAGTAATGGGACCTACTATATGCAACTAAGATTTGAAAAATGATTAATTTAAAATTTACTACTAAATCTTAAAATTTGAAATGAATTTATGATTTAAATATTTAAGTAAAAATTTATAAATTTATAGGAAAAATTAGTAGGAATTTTACCCTAGGGTTTCTAAGGTTTTTGTGCACAAACAAAGTAAGTCAGGTTCACCAAATGATTTAACAATTTTGGGAATATTGGGGTTTTATTCTTAATTTAGTTAAAGGGTCTAGATTGATAAATAAGTAAATAATATGCAATAAATAAGCTACTAATTTTTGAATTTTATTGATAATTAGAGATTTTCTAAAAATAGTAATAAGAGGGAGAAAATAAGACTTAGCTTAAACTTTGTTGATTCGATTGAGATAGGGTTTGATATTCACTATACAAGATTGGAACACTATTGTAAATAGGTTTTTGGCTTTCATTTTATAATTGGATAAGAGCACTAAAAGTGGATAAGAGTGGCACTAAAAATGTAGTCCTTTCTTGATGTTATTATCTTAAGAGTCTAAGCTTTTTGGGTTTTGTTTAGTAGGTCTGTGTGGCACTATCTCTAAAATTATGAAGCTTTGCTATCAATAGTTCTCTTTGTAGAGGTGATTTTATTTATTTTTAAGCCTTCAATGCACTTGAACAAAACTTTGGAAAATAAGGAAAAGGGTTTAATGTGTTTAATATGCACTAGATGCACTTCACACTCCATGTGTAGGCACACTACCAACATACCAATACTCTAAAGAGGGATCAAGCCATATGTAGTTCTCCATTTGAAAGATCTTGGTGAAATTATGATATGAGTATGCAAGGAAATACTAAACTAGGTGTGCTTGAGATGACTAGGAAATAGTGTAGAGATTCAGAGTTGCTTAAGACTATACTAGATGGTTATATGTAGAGAATATAGAAGATTTCTTGAATGGTTTCACTTGTATTCTTTCTTGCTTGATAATATTTTACAACCTTTTCCAAATACTCTTTGAATGGGATTTTATAGGGACCTATTGGTCATATATTGAATTTGCTCATGTTAGGATGACAAGGATAAGGATGGGAAACCAAAAGGAATTTATCATTGGGGATAGAAATGAGCTTGGAAAATAGTGCTAATAGTGGATAATAGTGGTATCGATGCTCTTATCCTAGTTGGGTGCTATTGTCCTAGGTAGATGGGATCTAAGGGGATGGATTGGTCATAAAGAGAGGGTCCTATATCTACTAAGGTCAAGTCTAGAAGGCTATAGATGATTGGGAATCAGTGAAAAAAATCCTACAAGGGTCATGAGAGGAAGAAAGAGGGACCTATGGGTTAGGTGTCATTATCCATTCTCAAGTTACCATTTTTTGTATTTAATATGACTACACTATCACATGTAATGACCTTGCATGAACTTGGAGGATAAAGCAACCCCTTCCCCAAGTCTATATAAAAAATTGTAATCCAACTTTGATATTTTTTAGAGAATTTTTGAATATAGGAGTAACATTAGTTTTTATCATTAATGAATGTTTTGATGTATTTTCTTTCCAATTTATGTGTAATTAGTTACTACTTTCATTGGTTATATGTTTTAATAATCTTTAGTGTAAAAAATATATGAATGGATTCTTTATTATATTTTATTGATATAATAATTTGTAGGTGTGTAATAAATACTAAAATATTGGTAAATATATTGGTTAATAAAGTCAAGTTCAAGTTGATTCATAATTTTGATTGTGCATGAGTGCTTTCTTAGATACAGTTTTTTTTTTTATGTGCAATAGCTACCTAAAATACTTTACTAGTCTAAGCCATAATCTCATGATTAAGGGTGTATAATATTTACCCTAAAAGAATCAACCTTTTTTTGATGCTTATGAATTTCCTAAATATTTATCTCTTTAGACTTCTTAGTCATGTCTGACTATGCATGTCTAATTACTGCTAGCAACATGCATAGGTTCTAAGAGCACTTGTCCTATTAAAAACTAGTCATGGAAGTAGTTCCTAAAAATCACATAAGATTTATTTTTTGCCTTACTCTTCCCTCTTTTTTTGATTTTTTTTTAGATCTACCCACTCTAGATTAACAACCATCCACCCATCCAAATCACATAGAGATTCACTATAATTATTAGGAACCACACCTCCATCCAAAAACTTTGTCAATAACTTACATGACCTACCCTCTATTCCCTCAATAGGTTGAAATAAATTGCATACCTAAAGCTTGTGCCCTAGAGTGGATTTTACCTCCATTGAGATCCTAAAATTTTAGAGGCTAACTCATTATGGCTGTGGTGTGCATAAAACCCACACCAACAAATCCTTGTACTTGAGAAGAATTTTTATCTCATCCCATATTTCATTAAAAATAATTATTAACCATTCTGTAAGGATGCCTACATACTATTCTATAATAATCCTTGAAAATCTAAAAAGCTTATAGTTTTCTAACTATAAACTATTTATGTTGTTTTATATATTGTACCTTTTATGTGTTTTCCTTCTTTGAGTTTGATTTCATTTTTCATATATCTTATAGATATAACATATTTTTACATATATATATATATATATATATATATATATATATATATATATATATATATATATATATATATATATATATATATCTTTATCTTTTGTAAATTTGTGTAAGTGTTTGGAATGGAACCAAAAACACACACACACATCAAGAGATTTTTTTATTATTTAAAAAATAGGTTTAACAATATAACTATCCTATAATATAGTAAATATAGAAAAGTATACTAGGACCAAGTACATACATTTGGCCATGTCGCATAGTGGGGTAGAGGTTGAAAAAAATAACTATTTGTAAAAAGAGTACTAATAATAATAAATAAATGACATGAAGTAAAATAATGAATGAGGGAAAACTATATCCAAGATATTAAAAAACTAATTTAAAGATAAAAAGCTTCCATTAGGTAACAACCAAGAGGTATTTAAAATAAGGGTTCTAACCAAGAGGTATTTAACTTGGATATATTGGCATGAAAAGCTAACATATACCAATAGTAATAATCTAATATAATCATGGATAAGAATACAAAAACATATTATTATATTATATTCATATAAACAAAATAAAATAAAGAGTTTATAGATATGAATATGTATAGTAGGTTGACTTGTCAGTACATCAATCTCCTCTTTAGTTCAAGTGGCACTTTATGAGAGATGTTGTAGGTGAATACTCAAATGATAAGTATGAAGACATAAGTTTCCTTAACTGGGGAATAAAATTAATAAGGGTAACCTAATTGGTTTATATTCCATTTACTAAACTTTATATACCTTTATCAAGGCCAAACCTCTACAAGAATATGTTCCTATACTCTGATTCATTTTTTAATTCTAAAGCAATATTTTTGTATGTAAAAAGAGTATTAGAATGGTGTGTGTTTTATTATAAAAATGAGATATGGTAGACATATATACATATATCCAACTCCTAAAATTTATCTATCTAATATTCTAATGGATTTGGTCTTTATCGATACAATATAAAGATATGTACTAATAAAACACTACATTACCCATGTTGAGTTAATATAGGAAGGAAAATAACTATGTTAAGAAAGGTTGATATAATTGTAAGGAAATATGTAGGAATGAAAAATAAATTGGCCATGGAAATATAATTGTAAACATAGGGGATAAAAAATAACCAACTTGACCATTTTTAGTTACTTGGGAGAAAGCTTGAGATAAGACAAAAGAGTTAGAACGTAGAGAAAAAATCACTATATGAGGAAAGAATAATTATATTAAAATATAAATAGTATAAATAATAATAATGGGTTATAAAATAATAAAAATATCTCATAAATTACTATGGGCTATCCCAACCTTGATCTTAGTATATTATTTAAGACGTGTACTAAGGGAAAAAGATGCACTGATGAGTTATACAAAATAAACTATTGGAAACTAAATGAGAAGGAGGATGATCCTATTAATATAAATAAAATAAATGGTAATTAAAATAATCCATCCATATAGGTGTTTATATAGAAAAGGGAGGTTTTTCCTCCTTCTTTAGGGTGATATGTGAATGTTTTTGGGTAAATTGAGGATCTAGCCTTTAAAAATCATGGAAATGCTATTGAAGGGCTCTATATCTATCCTTAGAATGGGTAGAACACTTGTGACACATAAAATTTAATTTCCAATGTTTGGGGATGTATGAAAAAGTCAGCTTTGGTGGAGTCATATCTAGATGAAGAGAAAATTTAATGACATTAATATGAAGTACATATAAATAATGTCTAAGAGATCAATAATTCTTTAAAGAATGTTTACTCATCCTATGAAAGCTAAAAAATTTATTAGGTGAAGATGATTTTAGTGGTTGAATATATATAGTAGGAGGTTATTATTATGAACTATACTAATATAAATGTATCTTATATACTCAAAAATTTAGGTATGAATGATTGGAAGTATTATGAAAAGTACAAAACTATGTTACTATCTCTTTGGGTGAACACTTTAGGGATGATATACATATTATCTTGGGAAATTTTTTGGGAGGAAAAAACATTAATGAATTAGAGAATCTAGTGAAATGGAATGATATAATATATAAATTATCATGGAGCATGGTACAAATACAATTAGGAATAATAGGGACATAAAGCACATTCAAACTAAAAACTAGCTCCATAGTAGACCTATAATGAGAAGTCAAGAAAGTATTAGTATCTTAGGATACACATTTTGGGATGTTGAAATAAGGGGAAAAATATGTCATTAGATATATCAATATGATTTTTTAAAGAATGGAAAACATTATACATATTAAAATAATAAAGGGTAATCATGTCGATACTAGGGCTAAAAGAAATTGGTCATAGGATTGGTTGAGAAAGGTTTGGTAACATAAGACTTCTACATGATTTTATTGGATGTAGCCAAAAAAATGAGGTCAATTTAACATATAAATATTTTGGTAATTAGGAGTGGTCATATCCACGTGGAGGGACTGAAACAAAATGTTTCTAAAAGGTGTAATAGTAGGATATTTATTTGAAATAATGAATGTTGCATGTATCTCATCATGTGGCCTCTTTTGAGACTAGGTTGCAAGATAGGAGGAAACTAATCTATGATATTTGGAATAAAGTCAAAAAAAATTATTTTAAGTTTGATCTCATTAGGTTCATTACCATTAGAATTAAGGAGGTTGGTTGGGACATTTCCCACAAGTTTGGGGTGACCAATATAACCTCTAACTAAATCAATCAAAAAATTGAAGCACTGATACTCATGAAAATGAATACTTAGAAGAGGTTCAAAGGTAGGTATTTCAATTAAACCATGTTATATTTTTTCATATTTTAAAGAATTGGTATTTCCTTGAATTTTATAGATATCTCCTACGTATGGTAATTTGATGCATTGACATATAGAAGAAGTATGGAACTCATGCAATGATTCCAAGGGTAGAAAATTAAGATATTATAGGATAATGGAAAGTTTAAAACCATAAATTTGACCCTAATCATAATAAGAGGGTTACCATGATAGGAAAAAAAATTCACCCCATGCGTGGATTTTGTCTTTAGTCATATCCTTGGCATATACTAGGGCAATGATTAAGGATAATTGTATAATACGCAAGGATTTAATGAATACTAAAGAGATGACATAATTAATGGTACCTTAATATACAAGGGATCACTTGAATTAGATGTAATTAAATTTAGTTCTAATGAAAAGAATGAGGGTAATCCAAATGAAGAAAGATTTTATTAGGGTTCATCACCTGGATGTGAAGTATTAAATATAAGGATTGGTCTATTTTCCTATGGATTTAGATAGAAATATCATTACATTGTTTGATGATACTTTATTTGTAACGTCAAAAAGTGGCTTCATACCCCATACATAGTGATTGAGGAATGTTCATAGTAAAGATATTTTGCATTAAGAATTTTTTATGTTTAGGATAGTTTTTTTATGCATAGGCTAGGTGTGCATATTCTTAAGGAAAGGGATCTGATTAGGGAGATTATATAATTATTCAATGAATCCCATTGTTAAAGGTTAGGGTATGATAAAGTTGAATATAATTAATAAATGTCTAAATAACATCAATTTTTAATGTAGGAAGGTTTAGACCTGAATTAAACTTATTTTTAACATGTTTTGATGGAAGTAGTTATGTTGATATAGTAGGATCAATTACAATTGAATGTATATGCATATGTGATACAAGTTGGGGGCATGATATAGTTATATAAGCAAGAAAATGTATTGAATTAGACATAGAAGATTGCAATAACATAAATGTAGATGACTATATCAACATAGATATACGAGTCTATTTTGGTAAAGATATAATGGCAGAAAAAAAGACTATGTTAGTACTACAAATATAGTGAATTACCATCAAAATTTAGAATGACATTGCGGGGGGGGGGGTGAGTTTGTCAAGTTTTTATATTTTTTTAAAATTTGAAGGTTTAAAAGGGATAAATATTGAAGGTTGACATGTAGGTTAGGATTGAATAATTCTATAAGATTGAAGAGGTATTATACGCTAAGTTGGGGTGTTTTGGGAAGAATAGATGTGAGTAATAATGCACTTCATTAAATTCATGATAACCTAAATTTATAGGTTATTGAAATTGTTAGGGTTAACTAAAGTTTCCATGATATTATAGGTTAGATATGAATGAGGTCAAATTACAGTTAGCTAAACTTGTAGTTGTGAAGAGTTATTATTATTTTTATTATGATAATTTTAAGAATAATTAGCAAGGTGATTGGTATAGATAAAATTGTGATCATTATATTGATTAATTTCATCATACATGACCTTACCCTCATAAACTTTGGAAATTTTTTCAAAGGCTTGATATCACTCTCTTTCCATGGAATCATTTTTAAAGTTATGACCAAGGAGAAATTCATATGCCAAGTTATTAAGAGAGCAACAATTATGTTGAGAATGACCCCAATTTTCATGAAACAAAGTTTTTTTTGGGTGTCATACCGTTGAGGTCTGGGATGTGAATCATAAAAATATTTGGGTTGAGGCCTATGAAGCTTTCTTATATGATCATAAGTGTTAATAGGCTAATGAATATAAATGTTATTAACTTGGTTGTGATTATAATAAGGTGTGGTTGAAAAGGGATTCCCATAATAGGATGGGAAGGGGATGCATTTTTTGAACCATAGGGCATGATAGTATTAATATTCCTCTTGAAATCATGAAAATGATCATAAGTATCATTAACACCATCATCTATCACATGTTTGTTATTACATTTCATGAGCATTATAGTGTTTTTATTATGTTTAAATCCCTTAAATTGTCATATGAGGTGATCCTACATTTTATCTTGATTGAAAGCTTATTCTAATGGTTTAAGATATTATATACACATAAATTTGGTATTAAGCACCCGAAAACATCAATTTTAACATATATTTGACATATATGACTTGTGAGTACACATTTGAATCTTGTTCACACCTTCCCCTATCCATTTATCTATCCATTAATTTGGACAACACATATTATATATCCCTAATTTCACTTTTTAGACAATGTTAACTTTAGTCAAACATTGATGGTTACTTTTAGCCAGTTTTTGTCCTACATAGCAAGCTTTCCTGAATGTAGTGTAGTGTCTTGAAGATCAAGTATGGATCATGGCTTGAAAATATTTTTGGATGGAATGAATGGTATAAGGATCACATGTTGAAAAGATTTTGAAACACTTTATGTTAGGAACCCCTCCAAGGAAGCACAATTGATTACTTTTCTTATAAGCAATTTAAACACAGAATTATCCCAGAATGATTAAGTAACTAGAAACTTGAAACAACAAAGAATTTGAGAGACAATACACAATCTTGTATTAAATACTCTTAGAAGAAAATATAATAAAGAAGATGCCACTTCTTCTTCCACCTCAAAGGCTTGCCACACCTCAAGACCTTCTTCCCTCTCTCTCTTGCTCAACCACAACCAACTCAACAACCTGAGTTGTTATCCCCTCCTTGAATGCTTCAGCTGATCTCCTTGACCCTACTTGCTTGTAGATCTCCTTGACCTTGCTTCCTTGCTTCAATGCTTTACTTGCCTTCTTGATTTACAATACATGCCTCATGGGTCTTTAAATAGAATGCCATGCATACAAAAATAGACTTCTAATTACAATAATTAGACACGCAGCTCATGACTATAATTAGCCCTTTAACATGCAAACACTCGCTTCACTTAATTAAGTATTTGTCAATATCAATTCTAGAACCACCATAGGTGACTGACGTCAGTCCCTGTCTGTTTGGTGCTGACCGATGTCAGCTGACTCCCTGTCGATGCCGGTTGCCTTCTGCACTCATCTTGACCAACGTCGGTTATCCTACCAACATTGGTACTTCTAGAACTTCAGTAACCTCCTCTTCTTCATCTACATAGTTGAATCTTTTAGCTCCACAACCTAAAAATCTCCCATTTGGAGATAAACAACTATAACTATACTTGTACTTATACACCATCTAGTTTATTCCCTTGGCTCTGTATCCCTCTTCAAAATCACTCTTGAAGACCAACCACCACAAAACCTATGATGCAATACCTATCACTTATGCTAAAAGAATTTTACTGCTCCCAAATTCTTCATGACATATCTTTGAACTAACTTTACCCTTAGCTTAGAAACCTCCCTGTATATGAAACCCTGTAATAAGCAACACAATATAGGAACAGGATAATGTAGCTAATATTATCCAACCTGGTAAATAAAAATACAATGGTCAAACCTCCATTGTCCTGCAGCCTAATCAAGACCATATACCATAGCCTTTTGTCTCACGTGTCCATCCACTCTCTTCTCTAACTTGGGAATCCATCCCTCATCCAGTGCTTTCTTCTAGCTGATAACTCCACCAACAAATACCTGTTTGGTTCTTCTCCAAAAACTCACATTCCTCATCCATGCCAAGCTCCCACTGTTTCTAGATTCTACCTGCATTGCCTCTTCACATCTTCCTAGTTCTTGACCATCCGTAAGTAATATAAATAAGGTGAACAATGAATATGAGGTTCACTTACCCATTCTGACCTCCATATGGGCATTTGAGACTCCTTGACAGCTTGCTATCTACAAAACATCCATTCCAGTGACCGATCTCGGCCATCTCCCAGTCTACTCCAGACCGATGTCGGTTCCCTACACTGACCCTGATTGCCAACATCATTTCCCTGGCCGATGTCGGTGTCCCATTTGCCAATGTTAGTTCCTGCCTAACTGACGTCAAACTTCTTTTGCCTGACTCTACCGACCCTGCTGGTCTGCACATGACCGATTTTGGTATCTACCTGACCGACGTTGGTTCCAAGTGACCAATGTTAGTGTCTATGTGTTCCTGTAAGTGATGAATTATCTATCCACAAGCTCATCTTGGATCAAACCCCTATCCATACTACCCTACTCAGAATCATTCAACCCCTATGACTGATCTCTGTCCTTCATCTCCTCCATAAACACTAAGGCTTCCCTGTTCTTATCAAAAGCATCCAATTTCCTTTTCCTGCAATGAACTCTATCTATGCCTTCTGAATCTAAACTCATACCTTTTGAATCAAGAACGTCCATTCCCTTCTTATTCATGTGACCAAGCCTATTAAGCCACATCTTTGAATCTACAGCTGAAGTAGATAAACCAGAAGTAGAATCAGTAATACAAGTAGATAGATAAAGAGTACCTACTTTCTTACCTCTTGCTAAAACAAGTGCACCCTTGGTAACCTTCCAAGAATCTGCTGTGAGGGTTACTATGCATCCCTCATCACCCAACCTTCCTACAGAAACCAAACTCTACTTTAGAACTGGGACATGTATAACCTCCTTCAACACCCATGTGTTGTCCATCTACAATTTCAGCTGCACTTTCCCTTTGCCAACTATTTGAGAAGGCATACAATCCCCTAAATAAATCACTCCAAAGTCTCCCTGGACATACTCATGGAAAAAATCTTTGTTTGGGGATGCATTTAAAGAAGAACCAAAATCTAAAACCCATGATCCTACCTAACTATCCAAAGAAAGTATGAGAGCGTCATGTGCCACAATACCTGCATCCTTTGTGTTAGGAACCCCTTATCCAATGGAAGCACAATTGATTACTTTATTATAATCAATTAAACATGAAATTATACCAGAATGATTAAGTAACTAGAAACTTGAGACAACAAAGAATTTGAGAGACAATACACACTCTTGTATTCAATACTACTAGAAGAAAATACAATAAGGAAGATGCCACTTCTTCCTCCACCTCAAAGGCTTGCCACACCTCAAGACCTTCTTCCCTCTCTCTCTTGCTCAACAAAACAAACTCAACAACCTAAGTTGCTATCCCCTCCTTGAATACTTTAGTTGATCTCCTTGACCTTACACTTGTAGATCTCCTTGACCTTGCTTCAATGCTTCGATACTTTACTTGCTTGATTGATTTACAATACATGCCTCATGGGTCTTTAAATAGAATCCCATGCATACAAAAAATAGAAATCTAATTACAATAATTAGACATGTAGCTCGTGACTATAATTAGTCATTTAACATGCAAATAGTTGCTTCACTTAACTGACTATTCATTAATAGCAGTTCTAGAACTGCCACAGGTGATCGACGTCAGTCCCTATCTGTCTGGTGTTGTCGACGTTGGCCAACTCCCTTCCAACGCTAGTACTTTTGGATCTTCAGCAACCTCCCTTCTTCGTGTTTGCAATAGTTGAAGCTTTTAGCTCCACACCCTAACAATCTCCCACTTGGAGATAAACAGCTGCAACTGTACTTGTACTTGTACACCATCTACCTTGTTCCCTTGGCTCTATATCAACCATGTGTTTTCCATCTACAATTTCAACTGCACTTTCCCTTTGCAAACTATTTGACAAGGTGTACCATCCCCTAAATAAAGCACTCCAAAGTCTCCCTGGACATACTCATGGAACAAATCTCTATTTGGGGATGCATGAAAAGAAGAACCAAAATCTAAAACCCATGATCCTACCTGACTATCCAAAGAAATTATGAGAGCGTCCTATGCCACAATACCTACATCCTTTGCTTCTTCATTACCTTCATGTTGATTTTCTTTATCCCTCAACCAACACTCTTTCTTTGTGTGTCCTCTCTTTCCACAAAACCAACAAGTAACACCTCTGGATTCGGATCTCCTTCCCACCTTTGACCTTGATTTCCCTTGCTCGACCTTCTCTCTTTGCCTTCCCCTGCTTTCTACACTTAGAGCATTCCATGATGATTCACCTATGCTTCTCTTGCATATTATTTATTCAAGATCACACTCACAACATCATCAACTTTTAAGATTTTAGAAGCAGATGCAGAATTACTTACTGCCATAACCAAACTATCCCAACTTTTAGGTAAAGAGCATAAAATTAAGAGAGCCTTTACTTCATCATCAAAAACAATATTGACTGAAGCTAACTGGTTTACCAAACCATGGAAATCACTTAGATGAGTATGTACTGATCCACATTCCTGCATTTGCAAAGTAAATAACTGCTTCATAAGAAATACTTTATTTGAAGCCGAGGGCTTTTCATATAAATTTTCCAAAGATTTTATCAACTCTTCCATTGTCTTACACTATGATAAGTTGGAAATCATAGACGATGCAAGGCTCAACCTTATGGAACCCAGAGCCTTTTGATTAAGAACATTCCATTCTTCATCCTTCATATCTGTGGGTTTGCATGCAACCCCACCCAATGGTAAGTACAAATCCTTCTGATATAGGTAATCCTCTATCTGCATCCTCCAATGTTGATAATTCTTTCCGTTAAACTTCTCCATTCATAGCTTACTTTCTTCTACCATTGTTGAACTCCCACTCAAATAGAAACCCTTATGAATGACCTGTAATCAAACAATAACCTGCTTCCTGCAATCGTAGCTTTGATACCAACTGTTAGGAACCCCTCCAAGGAATCAAAATTGATTACTTTTCTTATAAGCAATTTAAACATAGAATTATACTAGAATGATTAAGTAACTAGAAACTTGAAACAACAAAGAATTTGAGAGACAATACACAATCTTGTATTAAATACTCTTAGAAGAAAATACAATAAAGAAGATGCCACTTCTTTTTCCACCTCAAAGGATTGCCACACCTCAAGACCTTCTTCCCTCTCTCTCTTGGTCAACCACAACCAACTCAACAACTTGAGTTATTATCCCCTCCTTGAATGCTTCAGCTAATCTCCTTGACCTTACTTGTTTGTAGATCTCCTTGACCTTGCTTCCTTGCTTCAATGCTTTACTTGCCTACTTGATTTACAATACATGCCTCATGGGTCTTTAAATAGAATCCCATGCATATAAAAATAGATTTCTAATTACAATAATTAGACACGCAGCTCATGACTATAATTAGCCCTTTAACATGCAAACACTCACTTCACTTAACTGACTGTTCATCAACAATAGTTCTAGAACCACCATAGGTGACCGACGTCGGTCCCTATCTGTCTAGTGCTGATCGACGTTGGCCGACTCCCTGCCGATGTTGGTTGCCTTTTGCACTCATCTTGACCGACGTCAGTTATCCTACCGATGCCGGTACTTCTAGAACTTCAGCAACCTCCTCTTCATAGTCTACATAGTTGAAGCTTTTAGCTCCACAACCTAACACTTTAAGCTATCTTAAATTGTATATTGATTGATATTTTAGGACTAGGTCTACATTACAAGGTGAAGGGTTTGAATAGGTTTTCATGGTGTCTGAGTAGTTTCAAGAATAAGTCTAAAAGATCTTGTAGGCTTAAAATACTAGTTTACACTTGGGAAATATTTCAAAGTTTAATTGGATAAGTGTTAGAAATTATTCAAGAAAATTATCCTGAAGGCAAAAGACTAAGTACATATTTCTTTTGGGAAAAATGTTAATCAAAAGTTCCAGAGACAAAATTTAGTTGAACAAAATGTCTGATAAAATATCTAAAGGTAGAATTATTCTAGATAAAATGTATGAGATAATATTTAAAAATATGTTTAAGATGATCTTTCTGAAGACACATTTCAATTGGATAAAATGTCTGAAATAAAATGTCTTTGTCAAAACCTTGAAGATATTTCCATCAAACAAAATGTCCATAATAAAAATCTCAAAGACCTATTTATTTTGGGGAAAGTGTCCCAAATAAAAATACTAAATAAAATGTCTTGAGGACAAAATGATTGATGCAAAACCTCCAAAAAAATTATTTTTTTTGAAGAAATTGGTCCAATAGGTATGATGGCCACACACTTGTCATTGATAGTCGTACAGATGTCAAAATAAAGCTCAAGAAAAAAACCATTAGAGTTAAAATTTGATGGTAATGCAGATGTCAAATATGTTCATGCATACATCAAATTATGGGTACACATATGTCAAATTTAAGTCATGGTAAATAGATATTATATTTCAAATATCTTATACACAGTCATATGGACATCAAATGCATTCACATAGATGTCATATATAGGCACATAAATGTCAAAGTAACGCCTCATGAAGTAGTAGTTTGAATTCAAAGAGTAGGCTCAATGGCTCACATTTAATCATGAGAAAGATCTAATAATAAGTGTGAGTCAAAGAAGTTAGTGGATCCTAAGAGTAAATGTGTATATGACAAGTATCAACAAAATGTTCAACTAACAGAATATCAATGATCAACATTCATTCATACCCAATAAATTTGATGGTATGAGATGGTTCAATATGTCAATGGTGTGAGTTAGTTTTTGATGGTCAATCAAATAAAGGCAAGCCCAAGGCATTTTTGATAGAAGTTAATGATCCACTTTTTAACTGAGGCAAGTAAATACAAGGAACTAAATTCAGATAGGATCTAAGATTGAACCAAGATCAAATATTTCAGGATCAAAACTTCACCAATGAAGCTTAGTAGAGATAAAATAGGTCTTTTAATACCTAATATAGATAAATGGTTGGCATCCATTGTTAAAATAATATAAAATTAATGGTGAGCTCTATATCATTGACATGATAGCTATAGGAAAAAAATATGATTGGTTTTCAATCTATACTGATACCTTGCTTAGATATTTTCTTAGGGGCATATATGTGATTATATGGAAGCTTCTTGTCCTTCATCATGGTCATTTATAAAACAAAATAGATATTTATATCCATATAAAGTAGAATAATCATGGTTATATTAGTTCCAAGGTATAAAATTTTTGTCCTCAGAAGTGGATTAATTAAAAGATGGCCTAGAGTCCTGAGAAGGTGACCTAGTGGTTAGATAAATATCAATGGAGCATTAAATTATTTTATGAAGACATTTTTTCTTGATAAGATCATGACTTGGAGTTCTCAAATTGGTGTTAATTTATTGAAATTGGTTAGGCCTCTTTCAATTCACAACTCTCTCTCTCTCTCTCTCTCTCTCTCTCTCTCTCTCTCTCTCTCTCTCTCTCTCTCTCTCTCTCTCTCTCTCTCTCTCTCTCTCCATTTTATATAAATATAGGATTCCAAGCTTTGAAATGATCCCTCTCTTTGGTATGATAAAACTTTATTAAGATTTTTACTGTAATACCTATTTGATATAATAAAGACTAAATTCCTCCTTTTATAGCTAAATTTAAGTGTGTCTTATGAATTCATTGATTGGTTAAGTGAATGTATGCTTTCCTTACCTCTATCTTAATTTTTTCACCTTCATGATATGATTTAGTAATCTTCATAGGTCATTCTAAGCACATATATAGTTAGTTAGTTTGGAAGTGGATCACTGGCCTCCCATGCTAGATTAATAGTTAATTCATGATTTTTTGTGAAATACTGATGTGAATGATTTTTTTTAGTCTTGAATGCATCCTATAGTGTGTCTTGTGCAAGTTTTAGTGATCAAATCATTGGTATATCACCTCTTTTTATATGCTTTCATAAGTTATTATTAAAATCTCTCTCCCTTTCTTAAGCAAGTGCTAGTTTAGGTTTAGTATAGGTTATATATCCAAAAGGAATACAAAATTATCTAGAGGAATAATCCATTATTAGGATACCCATAGCCTAGGATCAGTCTTATGCTAGACTAGATTTGAGTAAGAGGACTTGAACAATCCCTTTCTCGACTAGGGTGTAAATCTATAACACCAACATCTACCCCATACATCTGCCTTCATTAAAAGTGTCTTAGGACCATTAACAACTAATTATAAAATTTAAACATTTCCTTTTGGAAATACTAAGAATTTGTATTATATTGGTAATGAAGGTAAATACCAAAGAGTCATCTATAAATATAAATCAATCATAAGTCCATACCTATTTATCACTATCTATCACTCATCTTGTAAAGTCTGCACAAACTTGATAAATTCATTGGAACATCCTTGAGGAATTATCCAAAACAAAAATTATAATACCTAAAAGGACCAAGCCTAAAATCAAATCCTAAACACTAACGTAATTTTAAAATTTCATGTTTTAAAGTGTCAAAATATAAATAATCACATTAAATTCTAGTGGATCATTATTGAGAACACATACACTTAGGTGGTATAACTAAGTGAGGTTTCATCCCTATTTAGAGTATTTTAATGTATAAAATGCTTAAGCACTTAGTTGGGAATGATTAGGGTTGTCCAACCCATTTTATAACCCATTTTTTGAAGTCTATCTTATGACAAAAGTGAAGTTAGGGTTTTAAGGGAAAATGAAGCAAAATTAAAATATGTGCATTGAACTGACATCAAGAAAGCATACAAAAATAATCTAAAAAGGCATGCATAATGATTTATGGTATAAAAACTAGCATAATCAACTTAGATAGTGCCAATAGAGAGTGGATAATACTAGTTGTCATAGGTGTCTAGGCTTTTTTGACAACATCAATGTAGGTTTTGACAATCCATTTTTTAAGCTAAGCAGTTATAGTCTTATTACAAACAATTTTAGTGTATTATAACACATGTAGATAGAAGTATAAAAAATATCAGATAATTTCCTTCTCTCCTCTTTTTTCTTGGTTATTTATATATTTAATAAGTTTAATTAATATTTATTTAACATTTATATTTGTATAGTTGTGACCTCTCTAATACAATCTCAATTTCAATAGTTTCATGTTATTTAGATCATCTAAATATAAAAATATATAAAACATTATAGTGAACCCAATATTTGTTTTGAACATGGAAAACCCTTGTTTTTATCCCTTAGGATATCATCTTTCCTTCTTAGGGTCTCAAATTTATTTGTGATAAGGTTTATATATGATTTTTTATTTTACTTCTTTTCATATAACCATAATGGAAAATATAATTTGTGTGGAAACTAATAAGGGAAATTATTATAGTGATTTTAATGATATTTTTGATGATATAGACCAATAGGAATTAATTTAGTATCTTAAAATTAATCTTCACATGATTGATGCATTATTACATGTAACTAGAGATGATAAGAAAAAACATACCAAGGAACCTACATTTGAGGAATAAAACATTGAAACATTTAATGACATTTATTTATATTTTAGATGAAAATATTTTAAAATAGGTATTTATATTTCTAACCCTATTACTACTATTCATATGTCTACACTTATTTATACAAATGTGAATTGGTCACCCATGGTGTGGGGGAAACATAAGTTAATCCTCAAAATTTGATGGATATTTTTGTGAAACATAATATTATTCTTATAGGATCACTAATCATATGACATCATCGATTATTACTCAATATTATATGCTTACTAATTATGATCTTATGAAAAGTAATATTTATCTCCAAGATAAGTTTTCTCAAATGGAACAAGGTTACTATATAATGGGCCATTCAACTAATTCTCAATAATTATTACATAAACCTTTGACCATAGATATTTTCACTTAACCTCTATCTATAGGATTTATGTCACCTAAGATTACACCTTATGATGGTAATGGTGATATATAATAACATCTTTGAGTATTTCATGAAACATGTTTAGAATATGCACTTAGTGATAAATTGTTGACCAATATTTTTTGAATGAGCCTTAAGGACTATGCCTTTCGATGGTTTTATGACCTACATTTCCAAAAAATACATGATTTTAATACTTTGGATTATTATTTATTAATGTAAATTTATATCAACATCAGTGAGAAGTGACCTATGCTCAAATTGAAAAACTCAAGCAAGGAGCTAATGAGTCCATCAATAAGTAGATGCTTTAGTATGATACTATGCTCTCTAAAAGGACAAATCATATGGAATGGATAATAATAAACTAAAATACATCTTTAAGAAATATGTATTTATTAATTTCATTAAACTATCATGTTTAATTTTTTTCAACCTTTTGATGACATGTGCCATATGGCTAAATACCATGAAGTTAAACAAATTCTTATTAATAAGATAACTATAGGTCTAATAATCTAACATATTATGATTACATGTTTTAAATAAAATTGTATTTAAAATATAATAAAAATGATACTAATAATAATTATAAGACATGAGTTAATGTAGTTTCATAACATACTAATAAGATTATCATTTTATCTTCTCAAAGAAGTTTACATGATTATCATAACCTACTAATAAGGTATTATATAATATACTTGAGTGAAATCTCATATCTCTCCCTTAGTTAATGGAGGTCAATATGACAAATGCACAAACTAATAGGTTATATATAAATGCATATTGTGATTGGCATAGATGTGTGAGACATTCCACTAATAGATGATTTGGTATGTGACATAAGATAAAAAATATAATTAAGGACAATATTGTTGAGGTCAACTATATTAATACACTTATGAATGAGTCAATTTCACAACCTCATGCTAAGATGAATTTATTTTTTGATCCTTTCCCATATCATGTGGTGAAAGATACCAAGACCAATCTTGAGGTACATATGACTTAAAAATTGAACCCTTCTATGACTTATAGAATTAAGGAAGATCATTCTATTGATGGTATTATTGGTTCAATTTAAGGTACAAAACTACAAATACTTACAACCACAATTGATGAGCATTAGATTATTGATGATGATTCTATTAATTCAAATTTTTTTATGTACCCTTTCATTGATTCACATCTTATACATAATATTATGATGGTTAATGGGTTAAGGGGATTGTTTTTAACTATGACATTTATTACTAGTCTTGGGTACACAATGATATTTTATTGGTACTATTAGTAATTTAGCTTGTCAAGGTCAAATTACTACCCTTATTATTCAAAATTTTCCTTAGAATGGTAAATTTCCCCTTGTAATTGGTCAGTTATAGTCTAAAAGTGCAAATTTGGGTCAAACAATGCCAAAATGGGGGTAAAAGCATCAAAAGTATTTTCAAAAGTCTTTAAATCATGCCAATTTGATTTTTAAGTCAATTATTTATCCATAAATATTCCTTAAAGAATCCATGTTTAACAGGTCCTCTATTTAGGTGATTTAGGGTCTTTTTCTTTCACTTGTCTTGTTCTTTGCAGGAAGGTATTTATGTTACTCAAAGCAGTTCAAAAGGGACAAGCAAAAGACTTCAAGCTTTCACATAAGATATATTTTAGGTTTTGTCATATTAGTTAATTCACCAAAGAATATTAAAGTAAATAAGGAGTAGAAAACTTGATGGACAAGGATATTTTTGGGCCAGGATTTTCAGGGTAAGTTACTTCATTTGACTAAGTGTTTATTCAAAGTGTTAGGAATTGTTTTGAACATTTTGTCTGAAACAAATTTCCAAAAGGTAATTTTAAATTTCCTCAAAGGTACTTTTCTTGGTGAAAATCCCAAAGGATATCTTGCAAGAAAAGTGACCCAATTCAAAGGTTTCAAAGGGCACTTTTCATGCAAAGTGTTCTTCCCAAAGGATCCAAGGATTTTTTTTGAAAGACCAAACAAAGTCGAGAAGGTCCTTTTCAAGAAAGTTGAAGGGAATTTTTAAGAACCTGAAGGGCCCCTTCCCTTCAAAAAAGGAATTTTAAAAAGATGAAGTATACCAAGAAAATTTTTGAAGGTCATTTTAAAAAATTCCAAAGGGTACTTTGCCATTGGAAAGGGTACTTAGAAAAAGTCCAAAAAAATTGTCTTCGAGAAAAAAGTCTGAAGAAATTATCTGAACAGTCCACTTTCACTTCCAAAAGGACTTTACAAAAATTTTGAGGAAAATAAAAAAACTCAAAGGGACTTTTAAAAAATACAAAGGGCTTTTTCACAATTCTGAAGGGTCTATTTTAAGAAATCTGAAGGACATTTCTTAGAAAAAGGGGTCATTTCCAGAAAAGCTGAGGGTCATTTTCAAGAAAGCCAAAGGGTTGTTTCCTTTTAGGAAGGTCCATCTTCAAGGATTTTGAAGGGGTAATTAAAAAATATGAAGGATTATTCTCAGTAAAATGATCCATTTTAAAAGGGTTGAAGGGCATTTCAAGAAACCCAAAGGATTATTTTTGGGAAAGTGGCCTAAAATAGATCTCTTTAAGACATGATTTCATTCAGACATTTTATCTATAGAAATTCTTTAAATATGAAAAGTCTGAATGATTTTTTTTGGGAGAAAATTTGGAATTATTTTTTGGGAGAAAATTGCAAAGAAATATACCAAAGCAAAAGGGTGAAATAGATTTTTAAAGGGTCGATCCCATGGGAAAATGGTTGAAGAAAAAATACAAAGGAAATGACCAAAATGAATTGATGATAGTTGCGTGGACATCAACTTCATCCTCAACAAATAGCCATTGGGATATAAATATCTAATGAAAAGTATGTAAACATCAATTTTGAGCCCCTAAAAGTAGATATTTACATTTGGTCAAGTTTTCAAATGGCCATAGTGGATTTTGACATCTAATAAGCAAAGACAATGAGGACTTATACTTTTGACTTTGATGATGTGGTCTATAACCTACATGTATAACATACAAAGAGAACCAAGCTCAATTAGATGCATCTAGGTGGAGTAAGAACATGAAAAAAATAAAGACATGTAGCTGCCCTTAAGTATAACTCTCTTAGTTACAAAAGGGAGACTCAAATGCATGAGGGGCTTGAGGAGATTTGTGGTGATTGTGGATGGCTGATCTCATGATCAAAGTAATTACATGATTTCAATGCAAAAGAGCTTTAGAACAACATGGAGTTTCAATGTTATATATCTAATATTAACATGGAATTTCATGCATGATTAAATTTTTAAAGCTCCTTCTCATACAAGATGGAGTGAATTAGAGTTGGCTAGTCTTGCACTTTGGTTGAGTAGTTGACATGTCATGCATGCACTCTTCTTTATCTTATTAATTAAAGCCTTTTGAAACACTTCCAACTCAGCTTCAAGTGGATTTTATGTTTGGATATTGGTGTAGCATCATGCATGATTAAATTTTTGACTCAAATATGGCCCTACCACTAAACTCCTACATTAAGATTGGGAAAATCATGCAAGTTTTGTGAAAGGAAAAGGTTTTATTAAATATTTTAAACATTTTAAAAGGTGTGAGTCTTGAGTTGAGTTAGCCAAGACTAACCCTCCCCATTTCAACTCTACATAGGGATATTTTAGGGTTTGAAACTTATATATTAGCTTAATCAAGACATTATTAGGGCATCCTAAAGTTTTAAGAAAGAAATTGTAAGCTAGACCATTTATCAATAAAGGAGTTTTTGTTCTATATCTAAGTTTTGATAGAAGAATAGTGTGTATTTGATTATTCATTAGTGTATAAGTGATATTTATCTCCTTTTTATAGGTCCCTTCCTCACCTATCTCTCTTTATATCACCCTTTTATATGTCATTTGAAGAGGTTTTCAACCCTTCATCTAAAACATTTTTACTTAAGGATAGAAATATAAATTTCATTGATTATTTGTGTGAATTGATTCTAGTAAATTTAGAGGATTTGGATAATTCAAGTGTATCACCCCCTTTTAATTAGAATTACTTTGAAGTTTATTCTTCCTATTTTCACCCCAAAATAAAAAAATAAATCATAGTAAATTAGATATAATTAATAAATCTTATGGGAACCAACCCTCTCTAGAGGTTCTTCTCAATATAGAGTCACCCACACTCTGAAAAGGTTCAATTGTATTAGTTGAAGAGAGGGTATGTTTTACACATCTTCAAGTAGGGTACACTCCAGAGTGATAATAGTTTTTGGCATGATCAATTGGACACTTATTCACATTTTTGAATTATTATCTATGTATCTGAGTATTATATTCATTTCTATATTTTATTTGTAGACACATTCTTTTCATGCCACCAAGATTTGTCACAAGATCATCTGCAAAAGGTAAATAAATGGATTTCTCTAAGTTGTCTTACTAGCCAAAGAAAAGGAGACCTTCTCAGCCAAATCCAAATCCTACATCTTTTATTTCACCTATTATTGCTAAAAATTCTCCTATTCAATCCAATATTATTCAACCAAATATTATTCTAAATCTTATTCCTCATATAGTTGTTCCTAAAAGATAGGATTTTTTTGTATTCAATGGTGGAAGTCCTCTAAATCTCAATCAATGGGATCATATTCTAGTTTAAGCTCTGAAGGCTCTTCCTTATTATACAGGAAAAAATCCAACAAATCCTATAGAACATATTGTAGATATTGTTAATCTTTGTTCAGTGCATAATGTGACATAGGAGAATGTAGCAATGAGGTTGTTGGCAACTTATTTCAAAAGAAAGACACTTCAATGGTATAGAAGTTTCATTCTTTCATCAATCAACAACTAGGATGAATTAGGAGAACTTCTATGCAAATATTTTGAAGATAAAAGTGATCATCTTTCACTTGTGGAGTGGCTTAAAAAAATTAAGAGATTTAACCATGAATTCATGGTGGATTTTAACTACAGATTCTACAAGACTTGGGATATAATTCCAACAAGGATCAAGCCTACACCCAACTATGTTTTTTTATATTATTTGAAGGATATTAATTTACATGTGGCTATAATGATCCAATCCATGGGATGTAATACCTTACCTTAATATTTTGAATTAGTAATCAAGGCTGAAAATTACCTTATACAAGTAGGCAAGTTATCTCCAAGGCCTCCAATGCCTCTTTATCTAGAGATCTATCCTCCTACTCCAACTATTGCTCCAATTCTATGGTCATCAAAGTTCCATAAAATAGAAGGTGATAAAAAAAATATATTGGGGAAGATAGAGAGAATTATTAAGGTGCAAACCAATAATTTGGTTGTAATTAAGAGGTAACAAGCTCCACCATACAGGCCTTATCAGAATACTAATCAAAATTATCAGCGTAATAGGCCATCCTATCAATCCAATTATCAAGGTCAAGAGTATAATTTTCAATCAAGGTGGTATAATCCAAATGATCTAAGAAATTCAAGAGCTATTATGACAACTCAGAATAATTATGCTCAAGAAGGACAATGGAACAATCAATGGGATCAATCAAACAATATGGCAATGGCTCCAACTAGTGAGAGTTCTCATCAATCTTTCATGCAACAAAGTTCATTTCTTATTTAATTTTAAAACCAACCAATTTATCAAAATAATGAATCCTCTCTACCCTATGGATATTTTAATTTATTCACTAAAGCAAAAGTGTCAATCAATAAGGAGAAACTAGTGGTAAGGAACCTATTGAAACTACATTTGTCAATTTCTAGGAAGGCGAGAATTTTTTTGAGCACTTGTTTGTAAATCAAAGTCAAGATTTACCTAATCTTGATAATTCAATTATAGACCATACTAAATCTAACAAAAGATAAATTGGGGAAGGTTTATGTCTTTAAAGGGAAGCCCCTTCTTCTCAGCCACAATAAAAGATATTTACACATGAGCTGCCTCAAAAAAGTTCAAATCAACAAGCTCATGACCCAAAATAAAAGAATGTGAAAGGGCCTTATATTCTTCAATTTACACAAAATTTGGGAGCTCCTTCCACTCCTAAATTATAGTAAAAGGTGTCCACTTTTCAAATAAACATTTTGGATCATATGAAGAAGATTCAGTATCAATTTCAATGTGGGATACTCTATTAATCCCAAGATAAAAGGAGTACTTGCAAGAGGAACTTTTAAAGCTCAATATCTCTAAGAAACCACCTAAAAGAGAGAAATTAAGTGTTTTACTAACTAATTATAATCCATATATTGAGTCCTAACCTCTTAAAGTGACTAAAACTCCTCCATTTTATCTTTATGTGATCATTGGATATTATCTAGTCCACAATTATATGATTAATAGTGGGGCTAGTAGTTTTGTCATACCCAAATCAATAGTTGATAAGTTAGGATTGTAGTATGAACCCCATGAGAAAGGTGTCTTGAAATTAGATGGGTCTCCTACTAATAATGTAGGTGTGTTTAAAGATATGAAAATTATACGTGTTGCTTGTCCAAATTTTACCATTTTATAAGATGTTATTGTTGATCTACCTCCATATTTTGCACTAAGATTATCTAGATATTTCACTACCAAAATAGGAGGTTACCTTTCTTCAAATTGGTCATACATGGTTTTTATAACTAGGTATGGAACCAAAGTAACTATTAAATCATATCCTATTTCCAAATTTCACCTTAAGCCTTATATGCCAAATATCTCAAATGTGAATTACAGTATTTCAAAAGAAGATGATAACATCGTTGATCAAGAGCCTTCTAAGCCTCTTAAAGGCATTATAGATCTTATAATTAATGAATGGGATGATGAAAAACATGGAAATGGCCCCTAAAAAAGTATTGAAGATGATATTTTTGGAGTCTATTATATGCACAAAGAAGGTGACTTATTTCCTAGTCTCACTAGCTCATTATAGGATCAAGCAGGGGTTTGGAATCTATTATTTAATGTATCTAGAAAAAATAATGGAAGTAGGGCTGGTGTAATGTTGGTTTCAAAAAAAAATCAAAGGTATTATTCTTATATTAGATTTTAGTTTAGTTGTACTTCTAATACTGTAGAGTATGAAGCTCTTATTTATGGTCTTCAATGTGCTAGAAAGAGGGATATCAAGCTATTGTAGGTGAAAGGTGATAGTGAATTGGTAGTCCAAAAATTTATAGGTTTAAGTATGGAAAATAATCCTATTTTTAAGGCCTAAAAACATAGAGTTTGGTATGTCATGAAATATTTCCTTTCATTTGACATTCACTCCATTCCTAGAAAAGCAAATCAACATGTTGGTAGACTTATTGCTATAGGTGCACAGTATGATATTCTAAATCAGATTAAGGACAATAAAAATTAGACCCAAATAGGGGTGGTATGTAGGCCTTCAGTCCAAAATAATGATTTAAGTTGACAAGTTTTTTATTTTGACAAACAAATAACATATTTTTTATATAATGAGGTAAAGTTTTGCCAAAGAAATCATGACAAATTGCAGGATCAATATGGAAATTAGATTGTGAAATTGAAATAAAATAATATGAATAAAGGTTTGGTAACTTTAGATAACATTTTAAATGAATATGATCAGATAAGAAAAGACAAAGTGAGTATTTCTTCCAAGAAAGAGCATTATGAGAAAATTAGCATAGTTGAAGGTAAGCAACTCAAATTGGGTAAAGTTAATACTAATTTTGAGAAAGTAACCCTTATTTCATTATGTCAAGATTTCATGGTTATTTTTGATTGTTATTACCATGATTTGAAAGGTTTTAATTCCATATTAGCATAACATACTATTGAATTGGAACAAGATAAAAAACTAGTAAGACAAAAGCAAAGGCCAATCGACCCCAAGGTTGAGATTCTCATGAGAAAGGAGATTACAAAGTTAATTGAATTAGGTATTATTTTTCCTATTAAGAATTTAATATGGGTTTCATATCTTGTTCTAGTAATAAAACATAATGGATAGATAAGTACTTTGTGTAGATTTTAGAGATTTGAATAGAGTATCATTAAAAGATCACTATCCACTTCCTTCCATGGATCAAATCTTGCAGGGAGTTTTAGGTTCACAGAGATTTTATTTATTAGATGGGTACTCAAGATATAGTTAGATACTGGTGAAAGATCAAGATCAATATAAAACCACTTTCACCACTAAATGGGGTACCTTTGCTTATAAGAAAATGCCTTTTGGACTCTCCAATGCTAGAGCTACTTTTTAAAGAGCAATGGATGTTGATTTTCATGGTATTTTGAGTGAAATGGTTTTATTCTATCTTGATGACATTACATTATTTTCAAAGGATTATAATGATCATCTAACACATTTGAAGATTGTTTTTGATAGATGTAGAGAATTTGGAGTTTCTTTGAATCTAAAGAAATGCATTTTTTTAGTGCATGAAGAAAGACTTCTTGGGCATGTGGTGTGCAAATATGGTCTTTTCATTGATCCAAAAAGAATAGAGGCAATCCTTTCTATATCATTGCCTAAACACAAAAAATTATTGTAGAGATTCTTAGGTAAGATTAACTTTATCAGAAGGTTCATTCCTAGTTTTGTAGAACTAGTGAAGCCCCTTACTCAAATGCTTAAGAAACATCAAGAGTTCACTTGGAGTAAAGAAGGTAAAAGATGTTTTGAATCTATCAAGGGAGAAACCAGCCAAGCTCCTACTTTGCTCAATCTAGATTTTAGTAAGGATTTCTTCTTGTATGATTTCTATACTTCTAGTACTATTTCAACCATGCTTATGTAATAAAATGATGAAGGTTTAAAATAACTCATTGCTTTCTTTAGTCAATATTTAGAAGGTTATGAGGAGAGATATTATTTTATAGAAAATCATGTTTTTTTTAAAATTTTTTTTTAGAAAAGGTCTAAAAAAATTTAGACATTTGGTTTCAAATAACAAGATTATACTAATGGTTTCTTATCCAAGTGTGAAAGACTTCATTCTAAGTAAAGACTTGAGTGAAAAAAGAGTTGGATGGGTTAATAAATGCATGGAATATGAAATTGAATTCAAAGTTAAAAATATGGTTTGAGGTAAAGGATTATGTGAACATATTTCAACATATGTAAAAGAAGAAAAATAATTAATTTTGATAATTTAGGACACTTATAAACACAGAACATTGCTAGATTTATTCAAAATGGAGAATGTCCAAGGGGTTTGAATGTATAAAAAATAAGACACTTTAGGCTTAAACTAGTACCATACATTCTAATTTATGGAGTGATTTTCAAAAAATATATTAGAGGTATGATTTTAAGGTGTGTTGAAACTAGTCAATTTGACAAGCTTTTTGAGCAATTTCATGATAGTCCTTCTGGAGGTCATTTTTTAGCCAAGACCATAGCTTAAAAAATCATTAGAGATATTTATTTTTGGCATAATTTATTCATATATGCACATGCATGGGTTATGAAATATACAAAGTGTGCAATGTTTGTAGGAAAATAGAGACTAATTGCTATGCCACTAAAACCAATTCAGGTTGAGCAACCTTTCATGCAATGGGATTTATACTTCATTGGAATGATTAATCCTACATATAGTACTAGTAATAAGTGGGTTTAGATAGTTATATAATATTTCACCAAATGGGTGGAAGCAATGCCTTTGGAAGAGGCAAATGAGAACTCTATGCTTGAGTTTTATGAGAGCCTAGTCACATATTTTGGAGCACCTTCTACTATCATATCAGATAATGCTTTAGGATTCAGTAGTACAAAGGTATGTGAATGGGCTCTTGAACATTGAAATATTCATCTAATTACTATCCACAAGGTAATGGACTAGCTGAGTCTACTAACAAGAACCTAATTTGAATCATTAAAAGAATAATAAAGGATAATCAGAGATCTTAGCATACAAAGTTAAAGACTAATTTATGGGATGATATAATCACGTCTAAGAAATAAATTGGTCATTCACCTTATCTCCTAGTTTATGTAAGAGAAGAAAGGTTTCCTATCTCATTGGAGCTTCTAGCTTTAGAGCTTGCACACCAGCTAGAGCTTCTAGAAAGTGATGCAATGGAGGTAGGAATGAATGAATTGAGAGATTTAGAAGAGATAAGAGATGATTATATGAATACCATGTGGTAAAATTAGTATAAATTAAATAAGAAATTTGATAATAGAGCTTCATCAAAAACATTTTAGCGAGGAGACATGGTGCTCAAATGGGACGAGGAACATGCAAAGCTAGGTAAGCACTCCAAATTTGATAGCCTTTAGAGTGGACCTTATATTATCACTGATTGCAAGAAGAATAATGAATTTTAATTATCTATATTGAGTGGAGAATAAATTCCCATTCCTATGAATGGGATGTTTCTTAAATACTACTATTAAGAGAGTCACTCCTTTATACATAGTCATAATTTCATCCCTCTAAGTGCTTTTAGCACATTATTTTAGTAGTAGTTATTTTCCCTTTGAGTAATTATTGTTGTTCTTTCCTCTAAGTGTACACATGCACATGTTGTTATTTTGTGTCAATTTATCCTATTATCTATTAGTCTGTAAGGTTTCCCAATTTTAGTGTTTATCTTAGTCTATCCTTAGGTCAACCCTTGAAAATCACCAAAATTGTTAGTAATTTGGCCTATCAAGGCCAAATTACTACCCCTATTATTCGCAAATTTCCATAGAATGGTTAATTTCCCCTTGTAACTAGTCAATTATTGTTTAAAAGTACAAATTTGGGTCAAAAATGCCAAAAATGGGGGTAACAGTGTCAAAAGTATTTTCAAAAGTCATTAAATCATGCCAATTTGCTTTGTGAGTTAGTTATTTATCCCTAAAGATTCCTTAAAGAAACCATGTTTAATAGGTCCTCTATTTAGGTGATTTAGGGTCTTTTTATTTCACTTGTCTTGTTCTTTGCAAGAAGGTATTTGTGTTGCTTATAGTAGTTCAAAAGGGACAAGTAGAAGACTTCAAGATTTCATAAAAGATATACTTTAGGTTTTGTCATATTAATTACTTCACCAAAGAATCCTAAAGTAAGAAGGAGTAGAAGACCTAATGGACAAGGATATTTTGGGCTAGGCTTTTTAGGGTAAGTTACTTTATTTGACTAAGTGTTTGTTCAAAGTGTTGAGAATTGTTTCAAACATTTTGCGTGAAATAAATTTTTAAATGGTACATTTTAATTTCCTTAAAGGTAATTTTCTTAGTGAAAATCCCAAAGGATATATTTCAAGAAAAGTGACTTGATTCAAAGGTTTCAAATGGCACTTTTCATGCAAAGTGTCCTTCCTAAAGGATCCGAGGCATTTTTCTAAAAGACTAAACAAAGTTAGGAAGGTCCTTTTCAAGAAAGCTGAAGGTTCAAGAACTCAAAGGGTCCCTTCCCTTTGGAAAAGGCATTTTCAAAAGATGAAGTGGACCAACCAAAGTTTTGAAGGTCATTTTCAAAAAATCCAAAGGGTACTTTCCCTTCGGAAAGGGAAATTAGAAAATGTCCAAAGAAATTATTTGAATGGTTCACTTTCCCTTCCAAAAGGACTTTACAAAAAATTCAAGGAAAACAAAAAAACTCAAAGGGCCTTTTCAAAAATTTGAAGGACTTTTTCACAATTTTAAGGGGTCCATTGTAAAAACTTCAAAGGGCACTTCTCAAAAAAAGGGGTCATTTATAGAAAGGCTTAGGGTCATTTTCAATAAAGTTGAAGGGTTCTTTCCTTTCGAGAAGGTCCATCTTCGAGGTTCCCAAAGGGGCATTTAAAAATTCTAAAGGGTTATTATAGGTAAAATGGTCCATTTTAAAAGGGTTGAAGGTCATTTCAAGAAACCCAAAGGATTATTTTTGGGAAAGTGGCCCAAAATAGAGCTCGCAAAGACATGATTTCCTTGGACATTTTGTCCATAAAAATTGTTTAAGGCCAAAAAGTTTGAATGAATTCTTTTGGGAAAAAAGTCTGAATGAATTTTTTTGGGAGAAAATTCTGAATGAATTTTTTCAAGAGAAAAGCTTGAAGAAAAATGCTAAAGTAAAAGGGTGAAATATATTTCTGAAGGGTTGATCCCATGGGATAATGGCTAAAGAAAAAATCTAAAGGAAATGACTTGAAGAAATTGATGATAGTTGCATGGACGTCAACTTTAGCATCAATAAATATCCATTAGGATTCAAATATCCAATGATGGGTATGAAAATGTTAATTTTCAGCCCTTGTAAGTAGTTGTTTGCATTTGGTCAAGTTTTCAAAGGGTCCAAGTAGATTTTGATAGCCAATATGCAAAGATAATTAAGACTTCTACTTTAGATGTTGATTATGTAGTCTATAACCTACATGTAAAACATGCAAAGAGAATTAATCTCGATTAGATGCATCTAAGTGGAGCATGAACATGCAAAAAATAAAGACATATAGCTACCCTCAAACATGACTATCTTAGTTTCAAAAGGGAGACTCGAATGAATGAGGGGCTTGAGGAGATCTATGGTGATTTTAGATGCTTGATCTCATGATCAAAGTAATTGCATGTTTTCAATGCAAAAGAGCTCAAGAACAACATGGAATTTCATGCATGCTTTAATTTTCAAATCCCCTTTTCATGCAAGATGGAGTGAGTTGGAGTTGGCTAGTCTTACACTTTGGTTGACTAGTTGACAAGTCATGGATACACTATTATTTATCTTGTTAATCAAAGCATTTTCAAACACTTCTAACTCAGATTCAAGTGGAATTTATGTTTGAAGATTGGTGTAGAATCATGAATGATGAAATTTTTGACTCAAACTTGGCCCTACCACTAAATTCCTATGCCAAGATTTTGAAAATCATGTAAGTTTTATGAAAGGTAATGATTTTATTAAATATTTTAAACATTTTAAAAAGTGTGTCTTGAGTTGAGTCAACCAAGACTAACCCTTCCCATTTTGAACTCTATGTAGGTCTATTTTAGGGTTTGAAACTTATATATTGGCTTAATCAAGCCATTATGGAGTCCTAAAGTTTTAAGAAAGAAATTGTAAGCTAGAACATTTATCAATAAAGGATTTTTTATTCTATATCTAAGTTTTGATAGAAGAATAGTGTGTATTTAATTTTGCATCAGTGTATAAGTGAGATTTATCTCCTTTTTTTAGGTCCCTTCCTCACCTATCTCTCTTTATATCACCCTTTTTTAGGTCATTTGAAGAGGTTTTCAACCCTTCTTTTGAAACATTTATTCTTAAGGACATAAATATAAATCTTGTTGATTATATGTGTGCATTGATTTTAGTAAATTTAGAGGATTTGGACAATTTAGGTGTATCACCCCATTTTAATTATAATTTATTTTAAGTTTCTTCTTCCCATTTTCACCCTAAAATCAAAAAATAAATCACAATAAATAATATTTAATTAATAAATCTTAAAGGAACCAACCCTCTTTAGAGGTTCTTCTCAATACAAATTCACCCACGCTCTGAGAAGTTCCAATTGTATCAGCTGGAGAGAGGGTGTGTTTTACACATTTTCAAGTAGGGTGCACTCTAAAGTGATAATAGGTAAAAATAAAATTAAAGGATTGTATGAAAAGAGATAAAATATTTTTAGGGCATTATATTACCACTTATGGTAGGGATTATAATAATTTCTACTTGGTTATTATTTTTTCCCAATAATGGGACATTTGATATGCTATTATTACTTCCATGGATACATAATATATATGAAATACCACATTTGGTACATTTATATGTGACCTATATCTATAGATATTGAGTGATTGCAGTTCCATATATGTAATATGAGTATCCTATTTAGATGAATACATTTGTTTTGTCACATCAACAATAACCCAATATAAAATTTGTATAGGTTCATCATACAAATGAAAATAATATATAGTTAATTTCAATTATTTTAAGATAATTTATTCAACATCAATTACATTAAATATATATTCACATTTAACAGATGTTATCTAGTCCATAACATTTTGAGTTGGTTCTACAAGATGCTTCATATGTTACACAATAGATACCATATCATTCTTCTAAATTAGTTTTCTCCATAAGTTAATAGGATACTAAATATACATATTGTACACATGAATATGTTGAATACAATGATAATGATGAATATTTTATAACACATGATCATTTATTAGCTATGGATAATAATATATATGTTTTTCATTGAATACAATTTGTGACATTTAAAATTATAAATCCAAGATATACATGTTAGTATCCCATTTATATGATAATTAGTTAATAAAAACATAATTCAATTGAAAATAATAAAAAAATTTAAAAATAAAGTATTCAAAAAATAAAAACTAGGATCTATGGATGGCTTGCTTTATTAGTTACATGATTGATTGATGTTATTTATCATATACACAATGATTTACATATATATTTTTATGCACATAATTTTCATAGTATATATGAGTGGGATGAAAGACATAAATGTTATATATGATACTTTTACATAGATATTTTGGACATTATTTATACCCATGAGTTATCTTTCTAAATTAGGGGAATCTTTACACACTTATCAGGTTATATATTTATATATTGATCCATTGATCATAGTTGACTATATATGGATTGATGTTGTATATAATTTTAGGGTAATATTATACATAGATATTTTAATTTACTATATTCTATGATGACATTAATTAATTATGTGGGCTAAATTTTTTTTCCATGCATACGTAATGTGGTTTATTTATTACAATGTGTGATGATTGATGTGTTATATTACATGTTTTTATGAGTGAATTGATTGTGTTTTGAGGATACTCTACTCTATGTTGTTTGTGTTAGGTCAGATTAAAGTTAGATTCATGTCATATCTTTAGTGATTGTGTGATTCATGATTATGATTTTGTGTGTGTATTTATGTGGTTACATACTTGTTTGTTGCTAAGCTTGGTTCCATGATTTCTATCATTAATTATTATATTGTGTGTGTTGTCATGATTCATATCATATATATTTTTTACTAATTATTACTACATGCATAATTACTATATTTACATGAAATGACACTTGTATGCCCATTAGATTGGATTACATGTTTCATACATTCTTGAATGATAAAAAAATTGTAGTAAATATAATCATGTTTGTACACATAATTTACATGATTTTGATTTTTATATATAACATGATGTGCATAAATATTTATTTTGAGATCAGTGATTTTTAGGCTTCATCCCCCACCTCAAAATGGGTGCACACATTGGTCTTGTCTTAGAGTTTAAGGTTGTGACATATTAAAAAATAGAGTCTGGGTCAATTTTCATGATAGATATTGGGATAGATTTGATAGATTGAGGCATGTGATTCATATATGGGGAATTTGATATGATTATGAGAAATAATCAACAATTAACATTCCATTGTGATACAAATTAAGAAGATTTATTATATTTACTAGTTTGAGTAGATTTATGAGATTAAGAAAATTGGCATATAGATTATGGAATTATATATCACATTGAGATACAAATAGATCATATTTGAGGCATGAATGTTATTCATATAAAAAAAAATTATACGATGAGGATAAATGATATCATGTAAGTACTTTAGGTATAAAATCTATATACAATGGTTGATTCAGAGTTTAAATATACATAAAAATCTATTTTGGGGTCCCACTAAAAGTAATGATGATATTATGAGTTGTTTTTTACCCTATTATTGATAAACTACTAAATTAGTTAATAAATGTATTATAGGTGTACAAATTGAAATATTAGAATATTAAAGATATACAATATTCAACTATTATGATTTTGAAAAATTATTAAAAATTAAAAGTTTTTATTTTTGAAAAGTAGAAATAAAAAGTATAATTATCTTACATATTAATATTTTTTACTATTTTGACTATTTAATTATGAAAATCAAAAGAAGAGGGGATTGGGTAGGATTAGTATTAGGAATATAATAAAAAATTATATTTAGAAAAGAGTATAGTAGGAATATATAAGTGAAGTACACCAAATTATGTTGACCTTAAATTTTTCCCAATTGACTATGATAGAAATTAGATAAAGGAAACAATAATCTAGAAATGAAAAATCAAAATTAGGAGTAAAAGATGTTCTAGACATGATAACAATAGGTACACAATTAAATAGTGTACTTGAGTCTATTTATTATAGACTTGTATTGTCGATTATGTATTCTAACTAATCACTAAATCTATTGTACATGTGGATTATGATAAATTTGATATATCACACTTATGGTTTGGCTATACTTAAATTATTATTCATCTTTTCTTATCTTTGAAACCCTTAGGGTACTTTGATATCTTGAAAACCTAAAAGAAAAAGAGGGGAGTTTAATGGGTTGAGTTAACCTCAATCACCCCATTGATGATTGACCACTACCTACATATCTATTACTCCAAAGAAGGAAATCAAGACCATGTAATTCTCCCACATATAGTGAATGTGGAAATGTGATCCTTTGATTATGTGTATAAACATAAAATATGGTTTCAATACTTGAAAATGATAACTCTTGACTTACTTTATAGGGATATTGAATTGGATCATGGATGGTCCTTAATAATTATACAGAATTTGTGTAGAATAAGGTAGATTTTACCAATGGACATAAGTTTATAAATTTTTACCAAGTGAAAAGTAAGTGGCGATAATGAATGACTCTTGATATGTAATGAATGACTCTTGATATTTAGTTATAGGTGAATATTTTGAAAATTTAATTTATCTAACCTTATGAAACATATAGGAAGACCCAAAATATTTATTTCAAAATTAGAAAGTAGTAATTATTTTGTGTGAGATGTGACCAACCCAAGTGGACTGGGGCATAGTGTGTTTTTATTTGATTAGAGAGGACTTGTCCAAAAAGATCATAGATAGCTATATTTTATAGGGGATAGTTTAAAGGTAATCTTAAGTATCTTGAGAAGTTGACATTGACAGTTATATGTAATGATAATGGAAAATAAAGGTTCAAAGTTGCATATAGATGAATGGATTAGAGGAATAGTGATTAAAATTCATGTAATTAGGTGAAAGTCATGTGGTTAAAAATTAATAAATAAATAACATTTCCAAGTACCTATAACAAATTTTGTGTGTCTACACTTTCCACCCCCTTTATTTTACAAATGAAATTTCTAGAGTAAAGGAGAAAGAGTTGAGCTTGAGTCTACAAAACACACTTTTATATTTGATTAGATACTTCAATTTTGCATGACACTCAATTTCATCAAACTTGAAAACAAATAATGAAGTAATCATTTGGTTCATTTGAAATTTGAAAAACATTAACTTTGAAAATTGAAAAATTGAAAAGAGAACAAGGGAGGAGTATACATGTATATAAGTGAAACCAATGTAACATGTAACTGATGATGGATAATTATTCCCTTTTACTAAAGCATTTATAAAATTTGAACCAATGGTAAATTGAAAGTGATCAACTCAAAATTTTGAATAACTAATCAAGCTCTTGAGTTGGAAATTTTCATTATTCCAACTTTCATGAAAAGGGAATAGTAACAAATGTACTTACCAAAAAATGTGTAATCATTTTAGATTATCTAGAATTGATACTAATACCATTGAGTGTCACTAGAATAAAAAATACATCAGCCAAACATATTCAAATCACACTATTGTATATGGATCTATATTCTAGAATTCAATGATTGAAAAAAAATTACGAGTATTTATGCCCTCATAATGACCAAATTTATCATATAATTTTATATTAAATGAATATTTTACCTTTGAATATGCATATTTTTCTCTTTTAAACTTAAAAAATTTAAAAATTTAAAATGTTGAAAAATTGAAACTTTGAATTTTTTCATCTTTGAATAAGCTTAAGCATGAATGAGTGTCATGCCCCCTTTGAATATGTTCTAATGATATATATTTTTATGTATCTATATACTCAATTGTGAATGTATTTACAACCTATAAATTTGTTCTTTTAATTGATTAACATATGACCATGCATATGCATTCAATTGTGTATAATTTTATACTTTGTGTCTTTGAAAATTGAGTACACATGCATGTCATATGCCCATAAAATATTTATAACTATGATAATATCTATCATTTTTTATAATTAATTTGAATATTTAAAAATTATAATTTATATTTTTTTAATATGTATTATGTCCTAGATGTATTCATGGAGTTTGGATCTCTAAAATAATGCCATTGTGATGACTCAATTTTGAGATAAGGTATTTAACTTGCAAGTCAGAAATCTCAAAATAAGAGTTCATTGTATCATGATCAAAATATGCTCATTTAGTATTATGTCATCATGTTTTAGAATATTTTATAGAAAATTTCAATTGTCAATGAAGCATATTTGTAACATATTGAGTGCAAAGGCACACAAATTGTTATGTCTAAATAAATATA